>JAYMSL010003873.1:0-11822 GCA_036897195.1 Plantago coronopus | reverse complement strand
GCATTATACTTGAAAAAACCAAAAACATTAGTCTAGAATCACGTTTCATTTTTGCCTCGCATATAATTCGAAAAACAAAAAAAAAAATTGTAAAGTGCAGAAAATAGGGAAGGCGTCGCGCGCTCCCCCTCCAAAAATACACAGGATGCGACGCGCCCTGGCCTAGCACGCGCCATTCCAGAGACCGCTCGCCAGCCATCGCGCCGCGCCGCGCAGTCTGCGGCCCCAACAGAGCGTTGCGCGACAAGAAGAGAGCGTCGCGCGCTCAGGCCTTGTTCCCACCGCCTCCTCCAGGAGATTTCTGAGCTAGCCACCACCGGTCAGGGAAGTACCTGTTTTTTTTTCTCTCTTATCCTATTCGCCGGAGACCAGCTCTCGTCTAGGTTTGGGGGCGTTTGCATGTACTTCCTATATATTCGTGGCTATTTGTTCCATTTTTATTTGTTTGGTCTCTATTTCCCTTGTGTTCCCCAGTATTTCTGTTATTATTCGTATTCATATTTGTTTGGCATGCCTGTTTTGGCCTTGAGTCAGTTTTAGAGTCGTGTTTTGTTGATCTTGCTGCGAATTTGGATTTGTATTAACTTGGCGATTGCTTTATCGGGTAGTTTAGTGGTATTTTTCTGTTAATTCTCGCATTATCTTAGCATTGTACCTTGTCGTATATTTATTTATATTTATTGAGCATTCACATGTGTATATTGTTGTCAAATTCGTGAGCTTGCAACCCTTTTTGGTGCGGTAGAGCCATATGAACGGTGAAAAAAATCATATTACGGTTCATAAGATTAGTTTGAGTTTCATACCTAGGGTGTGCAGAGGCTCCAGGAGAGCATGCTTATTACTTGTTTAATCTAAGTGCGTCTTTTTTTCACAGAGATGATCAACACTTTTTGAAAAATCGACATATACGAAAAAATTCCATCTTTTGCCCTTTGAGCCTTATCTATTTTCGTTCTTAGTGTTGAGCAGCATCCTTATTTGTTATGATGTGGATAATGTTTTTAAGTAGCAAGCTGATGACTCCTAAATAAGCTGCTCTCAAGCTTAAAAATTGTTAGGTGGCTTCATGTTATTTATTTGTCTAAGTGTCTTTTGTATTCATCAAGTTTAGGTATGCATGTAGGCTGAAGGATTGGCTTCTGCATGCTGAAGGCTGAAGCTTGACTTGTCAGGCTGAAAGGAGAAAGAATGCAAGACATGAAGATTCCCAAGTTTTCAAGTTGAAGACAAAGTGAAGGTTTATCTCTTGTTAAGTCGACATCAGGCTGACATGAAGATTCCAATGATTGACTTCAGAAGTATAGTTGCCTTTTCAGTTTGTTGGATCACAAGCTGATTTGGTAGTTGGTGACTGAACCTGACTACTTTTCCGAGTGGGTCGCTGCTGTCTACATGAAGATTGTGTGCTACTGCAATCTGTCGACACCAATGTCAGAGATAGTACAAGGTTCAAATATGCGTGGGATATTAATGTGTCTATCGGCTACATTTATGATCCCATCCTATATTCATTTGAAGATGGTGACTGAAAATCAAGCTCTCTCGAAGAACATTCAAGCATTCAAAAGCTCTCCAACCAAGCTCCACTGATATTCATCTATACTTACTACTTTGAGTTCAAGTGCTAGATTTCCAACTCTTGTAGTTTCACCAAATATATCAAACCAAAAAGATCATCTTACAACCATAACTGGATAAAGCAACAAAGTAGCTTCATAGTTTTGAGGTGAAACATTGCGAAGAACAGTGTGGAGTAACTTGTGCGCAAGTGAAAGATACATTGGGTGACATGTTAGCTCATAATGATTGAGTTAATAGGTTGTGTTCAGTTCTCAGGTTAGCATAGGATTTGTTGTAATCACTTGAGGGAAGAAGCTGTTTATATGTGTTAGCAAGCTTGCTGTAATCCGCTCTATAATAGTGAATTCCAGGCTAAGGCTGAAGTGGACTAGTGGAAGAATTAGACCATCTTCCGAAACCACTATAAGTTTATGTGTTATTTACTTTACCAGCTTTTGCATTTTATTTATCACATTGCTTTAGTCTCAAGCTGAGCAAAACCCTTTGCACACAGAACACTACATTCACACAGATTTCACATGAAGCTCTTTGCAAAACAGGCTGATTGAATTAGGTTGTTAGAGTATTCCGCTGCACTCTATCTCTGATTGGAAGTTCTACACTATCTGCAGTGTACTCTGCGATTAGTTTTTAAAAGTATATTCACCCCCTTCTAGACTTTTACCCCACTTTCAGGGACCAACACAAAAGTTCTTTGGTCGGATGGTAGAAACTAGTGTTCTAAATATCAACAAAAGCAACATTAATATCCAAACATGATAAAATTCCAAGTCTTTTGAACTAAAACGACACCGTAAAAATAAAATATAAACACTAAAATTAGCATATTTGTACTTAGTAACATATTTGTACTTAGTATACATACATGTCAAATAAATTACCAACTAAAACAACATCGTAAATAATATAAAACCATTGTCGCGCGTATCTATTACTAATAATAATAGTGGGAAAAATAGTTAGTGAGTAATGCACAATTTTGGAGTAACCAATTTCGGTACTCGTGAAATGAAATTCAGTTGAAACAAGATTCTCTCTCTACACGAGTAAAATACTGGTCTTACTTGAGTCTACTTGTCTGTTTGCCACAACACACTACACACTCCAGACTCTCTCTCTCTAGACTCTCTCTCTCCCGTTGAGAAAACAGTCACCAGAGTAGTTTGCCGACCACCGCTTCATGAGATCTTCAACACAAGCCAGCTATTAGGTAAGTTTGATTTCAATGGTTGCTGATTTCACCAAAATTCAGGTTTTCTTGCTCCCTTCTTCTTCAGCTTTGGCCCAAACTTGCATTTTCCGGCAAAGTCAGCTACTGACAACCATTCCATTTTCTTCTATTTTCCCCTCTAATTTTCTAATGCAATTTTGTTCCCTGCAAAACGTGTGGCTGTGTCTCCATGAAATCAATGTTTTCCATTTTTGTTTTCTGTATATTTTATTTCTTTTCACCTTTCTCCTACACTCATCATTTGTTACCATACAGAAAACTGTAAATTTTTGGGTTATTTAGGGATCTAGTAATTGGAATTCTTGGTTTCCTGTTTCTGAATTTGGTGACTGTGAGAATGAAATCGTTTTTGTTTTCGAATTTCCTGGGAAAGATATGATGAATGCAGTTGAAGAGGTCAATGACAATAAATATGCTCGCTTGAATGAATAATAGGATAGTGTGAATTTGCAGGGGTTGAGACTTGAGATAACAAAATTGCATTTGCACTTGCAGGTTAATTTAGCTTCTCTCTAGGATGGATACCAACAGAAGAGAGGAAACTACACCTACACCGGCTGAAGGCGGCTTGTGGACCAGTGCTCCTTGGGTTCCGGCAACCCCGGGTTCCTCACAACAGCAGCAGGGACTACCAATCTCTCCAAATTGGCAGGGAAATCACCCTAATGGATCCAATTGGCTTGAACCTGGGTTATTGACTCGTGTTAGCCAGGTTACTCAAGACAATGTGTTTAAACCAGCAAGGTTACCCGCAGAATTTCTTGACTTCAGCGTAAATGGAGATTTCAACATCTGGCAAGCTGGTGAGTCAGCCGCCGCCCTGCCCCTGCCAAGTATTAGCACTTTGCAAGCAAGCAAAGTTGATGATTCAAACATCTATGGAGCGAACCTTTTCACAGGGAAAAGGTGTTCAATAAGCGACAGTGAACCGTGGAGCAATATGTCATTCGGTAGTCTCTTATCTATGGCACACGCAGGCAGCAACCCACCATCGATTGTACAAAATGAGGTTACATTAATAGCTGATTTCGTTTCATCAAGCACCACATCTGCTCCACGTTTTCATCCTGAAATCGGGTCAAAACAGCAGACAACAAGCATAGGAATGTCATTAGAACCAGAGCTGGATTGTCCACTTGGTAATAACACCATTCTTCATATACTTACTAGTAATGCAGGTCACGAACTATTTAGTTAATCATTATTGCTCTATTCTGTCAATAGTGCTGTGCAGTTGAGTGCTGACACTGCTTGAATAGATGTTAATTTACTGTTTCCTGCAAAATTACAAAACCAAAAGGTAATGAAATGTGAGTTTTCAAGTAAAGGCACTTGGCTGATCGAACATACTCATGCATAGTGATGTTTTTGCATCAGAAATTCACATTTAAATAAAGTGATCGTATATCGTACATGCATATTGAATAAAATGAACCTGTTGAAAAAACTATGTGGCACCTGATATGCATTTTAAATATCTTCTAGTCCAACATACCAATTCTGAATAATTAATCGAATAGAGACCACTTATAAGACTTGCCCTTGCAACAGAACATGCACATTCGTTTCCTTGTTTCACAGGCAATTATATACATAGGCTTTCCTTGTATTTTTAGTTTTACAGACTTTTATATATGCATCTCTTGTCAGGTCCGAGTCCAACAGAATGTTCAATACCTTCAAGGCCATTCTTTGATCTGAATGCACTCCCAGGCTTAACAGCAAATGCAACCTTGAGCGAAGGTATATCATTCCAATTCGAACCCATAACTCCACAGAAAACAAAACAAGTGGAGTACAGGCAAGAGACCAATCTGCAGAATATAATGACAAATGTTGAGTCCCTGGAGAGAGATACTACAGAGAACATGCCAAGTGGTGCTGCAAAGGCATATCAAGTGAAGAAACAGAAGAAGGCAGTTGATCAGATACGTGCAGCCCCTTTTACACCAGGGCAGGAGAAGAACAAGCCTGACAAGGGACCAGAAGAACCAGAATTGATTAAAACACCGCAACCAAGGAGGAGGAAGCACAGGCCAAAAGTTATAATAGAAGGTCAAACCAAAAGTACTCCCAGACAGCGTGGGAGACCAGCTTCTGTTTTAAAGGAAAGAACAGTTAAGAATAAGTATGCCGAAGATGAGGAAAATGAAACAGGTTTTAATATGGACGCTTCAACTTCTAAACATACCTCAGCAGAAAAGAGGAAGCATGCGAGAAGAAAAGGAATCAATGAACAGGAAGCTACCATGGAGAAGAGGTCTACCGATTCAACAGACCTAAATACCACTCGGTTGACCAGACGTTCGTGCAGAAGATCCTTGAATTTCACCTTGGAAGGGCATATGAATAATTGTGGCGTGGAATCACAATCAGAGAACTTCAAGGCAAAAGTAGTGGAGAGAAATTTTATTGATGTAAATTTCTCTCATGATCTTACACACTCCACAGATCAAGTGGAAGGTTACCTATCAGGGCCAGAGAAAGATTCATCAGGCCACATTCAGAACATAGAGAGGGATCCACAGCCTGACTATTGGTTCACAGCTCAAAAATCAACCAGGGGAAAATGTCAAATAGTATTCTCCGATGTTACACATGACAAAGAGGCTAATACATTTGAAGTGACGGCAGGTATTCATAACCAACAGACACCTCAAAATTATACCATCAGCAGCAGCACCACCAACTTTTCCGAGGAAAGAGAGGCCAAGATCCTGAAAAGACGACACACTAGTACATCTGCTGAAACAGAAGTCTGTAGTTCAAGTGCAACAGGAAATTTTAACAATTTTATGGAGAGGCATCTTTCTTTATTTTCACAAAACTCGTTCACTTCTGGAATGCATTTTCCAAACATATATAAGAAAAAGAGGACAGAGAAGGTTTTGGGTGCAGCAAACTCTAGCTTGCGTGTTATGACTGTTTTTGGGAATCAAGTGAAACTTGGAAGAAATACACGTTCTCTAGCACAGCTTTTCCCATCAAACTCAAATCAGCAATCTGCCATCGCTTCAAAAGTTACTGGCCTGCTAATCAACAACCATTCAAAAAATGGTACTCAGACAGGACACAGAATTGTCAGAGATCTATTGGGACATACAGTGAGGGTTACCAGAAAGAGATCCAGGGGCTGTACTCGAGTGCGGGATTTAGCCTCACTCCAGGAATTATGCAAACGACTACCATCTTCTCCAAGCCGAGCTACGATATCCAAAACTGAACACACAAATGAAATTGTATGTAGGCCACATACATGCTTGGAGGCTCTAGTAGCAGATGCTTGCTCAACAATGATTAAAAAAAAGAGGTCAAAGAGAACTCTGACTTTTAACTTGACTGGGCAAACCCTTTTCAATAACCAAGGATTCGGCTCTACCTCTAATGGTACCTGTCAATTTTACATTACATCACTTACACAAAGTTCTCCTCCCCTCATTACATTGATTTATTTGTAACTGTCTAACATGTGTAATCCAGGAACCCCACTAGCACTTACATGGAAAAGCATGTATTCCGTCAATGCCCTCATCAACCAACTTGACCGCCTTGACTTAAATGCACAGAACAGCCAAATATTAGCCCAAAAGCAGAAGGCGTGGGCATGCCACATGCATTATGAAGAACAAAGTGCCTTGGTACAATACCAAGGAGGTGGAGCGCTGATCCCTTTTGATGATTCATTTGACCAGTTTCGAAGAAAACGACCACGACCCAAAGTTGACTTGGATGACGAGACAACCAGAGTTTGGAAACTTTTGTTAGAAGATATAAACAGTGAAGGCATTGATGGGACAGATAAAGATAAGACTAGGTGGTGGGAAGAAGAACGTAGAGTATTCAAAGGAAGGGCTGACTCATTCATCGCACGCATGCATCTTATACAAGGTATGGGAACTATTCCCAGTTTGCTGACAACAACTCCTTATCACACTAATTTTGTTTGTCTTAATAACTAGTTGCACGTAGTAGTCGGGTAGAAGCACATAATGTGAAATAAGATATTCTCTCCAGGCCATTATATAACAGGCGGTGATTTCTTCCACAGTTATGAGGAGAGCTAATACTAAGCTGATACTATACGGTTATATATTGTAAGTGTGGTGGGTTGTTGTATTTATGAACAAAAAATGAATGAACTAAGGTATTTCTAATAAAGAAATTGATAAAGTGATAAATTATAGATCAGTTATGAAGAAAACAATAGTTCCAAAAATAGCAGGTTTTGGAATGATAACCTTCCAACACTGGATGTGGTACCTCTATAATAGGGTGGAGGGAACATTGTTGAACTTTACAAACTCTACAAACATGATAAATATTTATCTCTATACACGAAAGGCTTAAAACAATATGCCAAATCTTATCAATGTAGGCAAACTGCTTAATCACAAAGCGATTGATAATTGTCAAATGTGTCTTGATTGAAGAAAATCAAATTCAATCCAAACACTCCGCCCCATTTTATTTTGGCAAAGCAGACAAACTACTGTATTAATGCACTTAACCCTGATCCTTCACTGCAGTTTCCACACAAGTAAATGTATAATTGATTTCTAGTATATATCATGCTTTCAATTCCTCATTAAAGGTTTCATGTTCTCATTTCTCAATTGCTTGATCCTTGTATAATGTTTACTCTGTTCACCTTAAACTACTAATAGGAGACAGGAGGTTTTCTCCATGGAAGGGATCAGTTGTCGACTCAGTCGTTGGGGTATTCCTCACGCAGAATGTTTCAGATCATCTCTCCAGGTTTAAATTAATATCGTTAACTTGTGTAGTTATCTTTCATTGCCCTATTGATTCAAGTGGCCGAAAAGAAAATCAAAATGAATGCAATCGTGAACTATTGCAGCTCTGCTTTCATGTCAGTTGCTGCACGCTTTCCGCCCAATCTGGAAACAGACACTGCAGAATATCAAGAAGTTGGAATACATACTGAAGCTAGCTTACCTGAAGTATGCACGTTGGATGCTGATGAGCCCTCTGGTTTGAGCAAGGAGATCGTAAGGGAGGCCCTCCATGGCAGTGATTCTGAAATGCCTCATGGCCTTCAAGATGATAAAGTTAGACTTGTGAACAGTCTTGAATCTTCTCGAAAGAGTATAGAACATGGTATCACAATAGACAACCTAAGTGCCCAGTTGCCAGATATGTCAAACGGTGATACAGTCATGTCCCATGAATCTGCCCCAAACAAGTTTTCGAGTTTTATCAGCAATGGTTTAGACAGGGATGATGCTGTTTCTTCTCAGAACTCTGCAGATTCTCCAATTGCACAAACTAATGAAATAACGGAATCTAACTCCCTGAGCAACTCAGAAGTAATAGCTTCAGAAGGTAAAACAGATAACTTCACCAGCTCAACTTCTTTTGTAAAACTTCTACAGATAGCTGGCACGGTGCTCCATGGTGTGTATAGAGAAGGCTTAGAGAATAAAGAGTTGTATGAAAATCAGAAAGTTCAACCTGAAAACTTAGCTCCGGAATCACAGAATGAGGGCCAATGCATAGATCATGTCTCCAGTCATGAGCCAAATTTACTATGCAGTGAGGATACTTTGTTCTTGACACCCAGTTTGGGAGGAGATCCAGTGTGCTTGGGCACATGTGACAAATATTTGAAGATACCTGATACTTCGAGCGGACGACTTTGCCCAACAGAAATAAGTGGATTATCAGTAGAATTGGCATCTCAAAACACGTTGATGAATCTTGCAGCATGCAGTTCTCAAGATGAGCCAACATATTTCAGTCCAGGACACACAAGTAAAAATGATAAAATAGAAGTGAACCAAAGTACATCAGAAAAACAAATGAGCCAAGGGGAAACACGAAGTCTGCTCCTAGAGAACAGACAAAAGAAGCAGAATATACCAGATGTTGCAGAACACTCAAATAACTTGATTGACAACATTGAAAGTAGTAGCAATATTGGCAGTTCAAGAAGGTTGGAGCAAACGGAGGTTAAATCGGATAAGAATGACCCTGATTATTTTTCTAGAAGTACATCTAGCGGGTCCAGGTCAAAGGGAGGAAAAATTGGAAAAGATAAACAGAATATAGTGGATTGGGATAGCCTGAGAAAACAGGCCGAGGAGGGTGGTAGAAAAAGAGAGAGAACAGCCAACACAATGGATTCTGTGGATTGGGATGCTGTAAGATGTGCAGATGTCAATGAAATTGCCCAGACTATCAAAGAAAGGGGAATGAACAACATGTTAGCAGAAAGAATCAAGGTTATTTTATGCTTGCTAAGAGAGTCTATTTGTCTTATTTTGTTATTGTGTATAATAGCTTAACTGACAGACCACAAATTGTTCAGACAACCAGAAGGCGCTTTTCTTGATCAATTGTACTTGTGCATGCAGGCTTTCCTGAATCGCCTTTTTCAAGATCATGGAAGCATTGACCTGGAATGGCTTAGGGACGTTAACCCAGACAAAGCAAAGTAAGCTTGTAGATCTGATTGATGTAAACAAAAAAAAAAAACTAATAATAAAAATAAAAGGATATAAATACTTATATGTTTCTAAATTTTCCAGGGAGTATCTTTTGAGTATTAGGGGTTTGGGGTTGAAAAGTGTAGAATGTGTGCGGCTGTTGACACTTCATCACCTTGCTTTTCCAGTAAGAGATTGTTCAACTTCAATTGCTTCTTTTTTTTTTTTTTTTGTCGCAAGAGAATACTGACACTCTTGCTTCTTTTTTTGCTTGCCTAAAGGTCGACACCAATGTTGGCCGTATAGCAGTTCGATTAGGGTGGGTACCTCTTCAGCCGTTGCCAGAATCTCTTCAGCTACATCTTTTAGAACTGTAGGTTCTCCAATTCCTTTTTCTACTTTTTTATTAACAATTTGCACCGCTGAGCATTAGTTATGACGCCTCGATATATAGGTATCCTGTGCTGGAGTCAATTCAGAAGTATTTGTGGCCTAGGCTCTGCAAGCTTGATCAAAGAACGCTGTAAGTTTAATATCTTGACAGGTCAAAAATAGTTTTATAGTATCAGAACAATCTTTGTTTACTTACTAACATGATCCAATACTGTTACAGATACGAGCTGCATTACCAAATGATCACGTTTGGAAAGGTATACTAACTTTTTTTGTGACTTTCATACTCAAAGACCATGTAAATTTTGTGAAAGCGGCAACTTGTCTTGTTAGGTATTTTGTACCAAGAGCAAACCAAACTGTAATGCATGTCCATTGAGGGCTGAATGCAGGCATTTTGCAAGTGCATTTGCAAGGTAACTCGCACCACTTGAGACTTATTCAATGTGAACCTTTAATACGAACATCAACATCAGTTTCATATTATGTAATATTTCGAAGGCCATATATCACTCTTTAATAGATATCTTTAGTATCAGTGGTATCATATATGACTCTTTTTAAAAATTTAAGTAAGTAGTGGATAGTTATGGAACCTCAAGAATAAAGAATGATAAAATTAGGTGTAGTCGTGTAGAAAACATATATCAAAACGACCCAGAAGTTTTCATTAATTTGGGCAAATATGTATGCATGAATATATTAATCAATACAAACATCCAGTTGGATAAATTTGTTATTATCGTTAGTTATAGCTTATAGTGTAGACTTTAGAACCACTAAATAACAACTTAATTCTAGATTCATATATGCAAAGTCTTTTAAATCCCATACTAAAACAATTAGTTTAACTCCAAAATGGTACAATGGGCCTACTTTCAATAATGTTAATGAAAAATTTAGTTTTTCCCACCACCTAGCTTTAACTATTCCCTTGTTTTATTTGGTACAAGTGCAATTGTGCATATCTATTCTCGTTGCGTTTTCAATATATTTATACTTAATGATTTGATTATACATCTTCCATATATTATAAACGCTACCGATAAAATTTACAGGGTGCAAAAACTAATTAAATTGTGGTAATTTTGTTTATATAGGATATAGCTAAAAAAATAGAAATCTTAGTTCGGGCTGCTTCCACAAGTGGTAATGTAAATCCGCCCTGTATCAAATACAAAATCAGTTCCAGGAAAAAAATATCTGGCAGTTGAAGTTATGAGAGATAGGTTTGAAAAATGGCATTTGAAATTAGATCAGAAAAATTCAAATATGTTTTATAGTGGTGTTGGCGTTCAGCAATGATCATTCTGATGTGTGTATTGATGAATATGCCTGCAGTGCAAGACTAGCTCTCCCAGCACCAGAAGAGAGAAGCATAGTCAAGGTAGCAGAAAATGTAGAAGAAACACAAGATCCAATTAGAGAAATAAATACCTTGCAGCTGCCGTCAATTCTTCCAACGCCAAATGGGATAAACATACTCTCTGCAGCAGAAAATACATCAGGTTCTCAGATTTCAGTAAGAAGCACAAATAACTTGCAATTATATTCATCCCATGTTAATGCTACAGAAGCAAAATCTGGAGTTATGAACACTGAGCCCATAATTGAAGAACCAACTTCGCCAGAGCCAACTATCGAATTGCCAACCACACCAGAAATAGAATGTACAGAAGTTCCAGAATGTGACATCGAGGACACTCTAGGTGAAGATCCAGATGAAATCCCAACTATCAATTTCAACATGGAACAATTTGCTCAGAACTTGCAGAAGGTGATGAGCTATACAGAAACTGAAGAGGGTGATATGTCAAATGCCTTAGTGGCATTGACACCAGAAGCTGCTTCAATCCCTGTCCCTAAACTAAAAAATATGAGCCGGCTCAGAACAGAACATCAAGTGTAAGTAAAAGCTCCTACCTGGAAGTGATTGACAATCCAATTGACACTGCAAAATTTAAGTAGCCAATATTGTTTCGCTTTTCCTGTCTTGGACAATAGGCATACTGAAATTATTGGAATATCAAATTAAGTTTTGCATGGACTGGTAAATCATCGAAATATATTGTTTTTGTACAGGTACGAGCTTCCAGATTCACACCCTCTACTTGAAGGGGTTAGTACCATTTCATCAGCTCTTAGGTCTGAAATTGACATGATGCTTA
>JAYMSL010003872.1:0-11822 GCA_036897195.1 Plantago coronopus | reverse complement strand
AAATTTGAAAGCTGCAGTTCTATATCTAATGATATGATCAATGCCATGTATATACACATCTCCTCTGTGTACATAGATGGTGAGATTGATTAAATCATGAACTGAGTTTATCATAAGCCGAACCCGAATAGAACATCATGCACAGGGGAGGCTTCACATTTGCCAAAGACAGAACCGCAGCAGGAATACTCCACAGCGAATCTCCGCAGATAAGCCCTGATGCAATAGCAGGTCCGAAGTTCTTGGCTCCCATCTTGTTGGCGTAGCTCCATACTATCATAATCAAGCTCCCCACGCACATGTCGATGGTGAAATAGCCTCCACTGTAGAATGGAATTGCCATACACATTGGACTCGGTACAAACCTGTAGATTCTGTACTTGGTTTCGTACTTCTTCAACACTTGTACCAGTATGTTAATAACTATGGACACTGAGAACAGCACCAGCATCATTGTGACACAGTGTTTAGGGAGTGCAGAGAAGCCTTCTGCTCCCAGCTGAGCCACACCTCGGTACATGGATGCATAGGGTGCTGCGTAGGCGGAATCAGGGTCTCCTATACTAGGGTAGGATTTATAGAAGAACCAGAAGACGAGAGGCGTCTGGAGGCAACCTATAGCAGTGCCGCAGACTTGGCTGAAAAACATTGCTCGAGGGGAGGACAGAGTCAAATATCCTGTCCTGAAGTCACTCATAAGATCGGAAGCTGTGGCCACAATGCTCAACATCACTCCGCAAGCTGCTAGACCAGCGACTATTCCACCATGTCCAATCCCAACCCAAGCGCTGAAGACGACAATGGCAACTTTTCCGTAGTTTGAGGCCAGGGACCAGTCAGTGAGACCGCATCCATATGCGTTGCAGAATGCAAGGATTGGTGCGATTAGGTAAATAACGATGATCATGTACCACTTCAACTGAGGGAATATCACGGGGACACAGGCGGCTGATAAGGCTGCTAAGGCCACGTATCCGATCAAGGCTGCCCAATCTGGGATCTGGTCCTTCAAGAAATACTGGACTCGCTTCTGGTCATCGTAGCTGGCCATTTGTTGTACTCCATCGTCTTTCAATTCCTGCTCAGCTTTCTTCTGGAGGTAACTTTTGATTGTTACAGTTGTCATGTAGATGACTTGGAACAAACCATCACCAAGCATCATAGAAATAGCAAGAAACACCTGTTTATAGGCCAAAGAAAATCAAACTCATTAACATCATCGATCGTTGAATCAAGGATTTAAGAAGTAAACAGAAAAGAATATCGATTTTCCAGAATTACATACTTGGTATCCTTTGAGCCCGTGAAGATCGCTTGAACCAAGATCAGATGGGTACCAGCTGCCTTCCTTCGTCATAATGTAAGGCCATAGGAATCCCCATGAAATGATGGCTCCGATGAGTACCGCAAGATTGACCATGTGAGGACAGATCATCCCAACACCAACATAGGTAGCAGAGAAATCAAAGTAGAGCCTTTTCTTATAGGCTGCCATACCGAATGTCGGGAAGTTGGAGAACCCACAGTCATCACCGCGAGTGAAGAACCACTGGAAACAAGCCCAGAGAAAGCTACCAGTGAAGGATTTGAAAAGGGTCGTGACTTGTTTCTTGGCTAGCCTGGCACCGGTAGGAGTGTGGAAACTGTTGATGAGGAAAGCTGTCGCTGTACCACTCGGATATGTCAGTTTGTACTTCAAGATCATCACCTTTCTGAGAGGGACTATTGAGAATAGTCCAACAAAGCTGACCAAGAACAGGAACCCCATTATCCATCCAGGTGAGAGCGCCTTCATGTTCAGATAGCTACTTGCCATATCACTGCTGGATGCAATCTTTGGAGTCATACCCAGCAGATAACTAGCTGTACCACCTGTACAACACACACAATTACTTTAGCTGTACCACTCATCTACATTTACAAAAACATCTAGGGATTGCAATTGTACACACTGCATTGCAAGCTGTACATTCAGTTAGAAGTTTTTACATATATCAAAACAGAGTACTCTGTTCTCTATCGATTCTCATTCAATCAATACTTGTACATCACACACCATTACTTTAGTTGTACCATTCATCTACACTTACAAAAACATCTAGGGATTTCACTTGTACTCACTGCTGTGCAAGCTATACTTTCTGTTAGAAAGTTTGTACATATATCAAAACAGAGTACTCTGTTCTCTATCGATTCTCATTCAATTAATACTTGAGAAATTCGTTGATGCAAGTTCGTTAGATTGAAATCTTAGGTAAACATAGTTTAACTTTGTAGTTGAAACAACCAATTCTTATGATCATATAGAAAAAAAGACCTAATTCTGGATCCTTAAAATCAAGGAAAAGTAACAAAAAAAGTCGAACACATAGAATCAAGAATTCAAAAAACTCTCTGAAAAAGGAAAAAAGACACTTACTGCTAAAAGCGATGCCGGAAGAGGCGACAATGCACGTCTGAATGACCGTATTCTCCTGGCGAGTAAAGGGCTGCTTCAAGATCCCACACTTGTCAAGGGCAAGTGTCCACGCCTTGATCAGGGCAAAACCGAGCAAACCAGCTGCGACGTTCATTGATGGAATAATACCAGTAGTGAGATTGAGCTTGCATACGATGACGTTAAACACGATGCTCAACATGAAGCTCGTGGCTATGGCCCTGATGGTAATCTGCTTGTACCATGGCAGAATCACGGTGGATTCAAACACCTTTTCGACGGAAAGTTCGTTCGTGTTATCCTCGGCAGGTCGACCTGCATCCTCGAGATTGCCAGATCCGTCATGAGTTTCCTTCATGATTGAATATTGATGATGAAGGAGTTTTGCTGTTCAGGAGCGGTGTTTATATAGGAGTTTTGATGAAAAGCTTGAACGAATTTGTCGAGCAAAAGACAGATGCTAGTCGGACTCTCACAGGTTTAGTTTTTAAGGAGTCCTTTTAATTGTCCAACTCCTATACTATTAGGAGTTCCGTTCAGGTTAATTAATTCGATTCAAATTAAATTAATTTTTTTAAAAAAATAAACAGATAGATTGATGATTCGAACCCGACTTATTAGTTGATTTTGTTGTAAATGTTTAAAGAATTAGCTGATAAATTAGCTGAATAATTTATAAAATTATGTAAAAAGACATGTACGTTGTTTTGATTTTATTTCTTTTATAATTTTCTCTTTTATATTATTTTAAAAATATTTTAATTTAATAACTAAAATGTATTTCTTAAGTTTCTAATAAATTATTTTACACCAAAAAATACTTATTATCGTAATTAAGAACAAGTATACATCATAACATCTACAAAAACAAAATTATCAATACGAATTTTCATATATAACAAGCATATGTCTTATCATTGACTACAAAATAAATACCACGACTTCCTTTACAAAATCTTGTGTCAAAGACTCTAAATATAATTTAAAATCCTAACAAATTCTTGCGAAATACTTTATTTTTTGTTGAAGTTAAAAATAATTACCAAATATATAATTCGCAGGTTAAATACTCATATTTGAAACATGCAGTATCAGTTTTGTCTCCAGTACACAAATATAACCAACTTTTAAACAATAAGTCATGCTTACAAAGCCACAGATTAATTACATTGAAAAAGACATAACAATAAACATTATATTCAAATATTCAAATGCTAATAGATACATAAAACACATTATTAATACTGCTTAATTAAGTTTGGATTAAGAGCAATTTAAGCTTCTTTTGCCTCCTAGCCAGATAGACTGGCATTTGCTTTAGCTGACAAGAACTTCATACAGATTGGTGCCTGAACATTTGCCAATGACAGTATTGCTGCTGGAATTCCCCACAGTGAATCTCCACATATCATCCCTGAAGCCACTGCAGGTCCAAAGTCCTTGGCCTCTTTCTTGTTCTTCTTGTCCCAGATGAACAGGATCAAGCTCCCAATGCACATGTCGATCGCAAAGTAACCTCCCAGGTAGAACGGTATCGCCATACACATTGGACTCGGCATGAACCTATAGATCTCGTACTTCTTCTCGTACTTCTTTAACAATACGCTCAGCACATTTATACCGGCTGCCAAGATGAAGAACACAATCATGAGTGTCAAGCAATGCTTTGGAAGGGACCCGAACCCCTCGACTCCAAGAAGAGCAATGCCACGGTAAGTTATGGCGTACGGGGCACTGTAAGGGCCTTCTGGGTCCCCCACGTTGTACGCTTTGTAGAAGAACCAAAAGACCAAAGGCGTTAGGATGCATCCGAATGCAGTTCCGAGTACTTGGCTGACAAACATGGAACGGGGTGAGGACAGGGTTAAGTAGCCTGTCTTGAAGTCTTGCATTAGGTCAGCAGCGGTCGATACAATGCTCATCATTAGCCCACAGGAGGCTAAACCAGCTATGATGCCTCCGTTTCCTAGTCCAACCCATGAGCTGAATATGAATATTGCGAGCTTTCCGTAGTTTGAGGCCAGAGACCAGTCGGTAAGACCACATCCATATGCGTTGCAGAAGGCTAGGACTGGTGCGATGAAGTAGGCTAAGATAATTTGGTACCATTTCAACTGAGGGAATATGAAAGGGACGGCGATAACAGATGTGATTGCCAAGAGAATGTATCCGGCTATGGCGAACCAATTGGGAATTTGGTCTTTCATGAAATACTCCAACCGCCTATTGTCATCATAGTTTCCTATCTGCCCAATTGTGACCTCACTGTGCATTTCCTTCTCTGATTTGCTATGTACGAAATTCTTTACAGACACTATTACCATGTAGACAACATGAAACAAGCCATCACCGAGCATCGTTGCAATTGCAAGAAACACCTAAGATAGGATAAAATAGCAATATATCATTAGAAGTTTGGAAACAAGATTTTTTTCAAGGTTGGAATTGTTGATCATTACCCTGTATCCCTGAATTCCATGAAGATCACTTGCTCGTTTACCAGCCTCGTACCACTTGCCTTCCTTCGACTCAATGTAAGGCCAAAGGATTCCCCATGAAAAGATGGCTCCGACAAGTAATGAGACATTTACCATGTACGGGCAAATCATTCCAACACCAACATATGTAGCAGAGAAATCGAAGTAGAATCTGCAAATTATGTATTATTAGCTAATGCGAAAGGCCATGATCAAAACACATGATAGAGTTCCAACCTTTTACTAAACGCCTCGAGACCAAATGTAGGGAAGCTGCTAAAGCCGCAGCCTTCACCGGCAGTGAAGAACCACTGGAAACATGCCCAAAGGAAACTTCCAACAAAGGATCTGAACATAGTCCACACTTGTTTTCTGCAAGTTCGCACATATCCAAGATTTCGAGTAAATATATATAAGTCAAGAGCACTATATACAGTACCATACTTATATACATGCACTCATCATACGTGTAAAAGTATCATAGATGGCAAAAATCAGAGTTGGAGCACATGGACTGCAACTTAAAAAAAAAACAGAACACTGGATGATTTGTGTGTAAAGATAAGGAAAACAAAGGACCAACAGATGCAATTCTCCAAATAACTTTAACCTAATTAGAGTTGTACATTCCGCTTCTAAGCATTGTACATCCCAAATAGTCAGTTAGGCAATTATAGATGCGTTAACAGAACTTCCCTATTCTTCAACTGTTTAAACACTAAATCCAATATACACTTCGCTATACCAATTAAACAGTATATAGCATAACACTCTGGTTACAAAAATTATACACGACAGCAATAGACATATATTTACATTGTGGGATAATTATGCGTAATGTTGGTGCAACATTCGAGCTCCATAATTTGATCATCCTCTGTTAAAATATATGAATTGGCAATTCGCGATAAGAAAGAAAAGTTGTCACATACTTGGCTAACTTAGCTCCTTTGGGAGTGTGGAAGCTGTTGATGAGGAATGCAGTTGCTGTCCCACTCGGATATGACAATTTGTACTTCAATATCATCACCTAATCAATCATCGACACGAATTCATTAGAAGAAATAAAACCACGCGTGATCTTTTGTAATTCTATATTTCCTACTCTGAAAAAAAACAATTTCAAAATGACTTGATTATGCACAAAAACAGAAACTACCCTCACATGCTAAGTTTTGGCCATTTAAGTAGCAGTTTGTCATTTGTGTAATGTGAATGATTGGTGCACAAAACAGAACAAGAAGTTTGAAAATGGTAGAGAAAAGAAGGTCACAGGCCATTTTCATTTGAGGTCCAAAAATGGCAGCGATTATAGTGGAAATTTAATACACAAAGGATTTTTCTTCATAATAGCAAGAGTTCCAAACTGCAAGTAACTTCACAAGAATCCGTTCGATTCTGAAAAGAAATAATTGAAGACAAATATAGAAACACGCCAAATGAAATTGAACCAAGTTTGTATAGGTAGGTGTGGTGTTAAATCGATAGTATATTGATCTCGATATAACACGACTGTAAGATGTGGTTGATAAGTACCTTCCTTAGGGGCACAATGGAGAAGAGACCTACAAAACTGACGACGAAAAGGAAAGCAATCATCCAGCCAACAGAGAGTTCCTTCACATTCAGGGGAGTATTTCCGGCAACTGCTTGCTCTGCTATCTTTGGGCTCATACCCAACAGATAACTTGCAGTCCCACCTAGCATATATACAGTCATCATCATTAAAAAAACATAATCGATTTTCTTATGAATACCGCGTTTGAGTACAAGTTTACAACAATCACATAATGTATACGGTATAGCAACAGTTCTAAAGCATTATGTACAGGAAACAAACCAATTCATTTTCAAGAGTCGAATGTGTGACATTTTTTGATTACGGGTGTCTCAAATTACTAATTAGGCTACAATTGATTTCGATCACTACGTACTATATACATTCTTTCAAAAAACTAATTTTTTTCACTTGCTGTGAAGTGTAATTAAATTAAAGTAAATTTTCCAATCAATTAATATATTTATGAACTGATTCCATGAATCTCAGAATGATATTTCAAAAACAGATTTGTTTAATTAGGTAACAGTATAACAATTTTTTTGACCTATAATTGATGTTTTACATTGTTGAAAATTGAAATAAATAAAAAACCATTAAAAATTATTAAAAAGAAAAATGCATCATGCCACTTTTAAACAGTTGAAATATTGCTGAAATATAATTTAAAAAGAAAGAAAAAAAGTAAGAAAATTAAGGATAGAGAATGATCATCAACTTACTGCTAAAAGCAATGCCAGAAGAAGCAACAACACAAGTCTGAATGACTGTATTTTCCTGGCGAGTGAACGGCTGCTTCAATATCCCACATTTCTCGATCACCACCGTCCACGCCTTCACCATCGCGTAACCCAGAAGCCCTGCCGCCACGTTCAGCGATGGAATTACCCCGGTGGATAGGCTCAGCTTGCAAACAATCACGTTAAAAACCAAACTTAGCACGAAGCTCGTTACGACAGACCGGATAGTCAGCTGGTTCCCCCACGACGGCACGTCTAGGTCCTCGAAAGCCTTCTCTACCGTCGTCACAGTGTCCGAAGGTGGAGGTATACCGCCGGTCTCGTGGTCCATGTCTTCCTTCATCTTTGTGTGTGTTTGTGTAGAAGTGTTTCTTATTTCTAATGGTTTTGAGAAAGATGGAGAAATGATGTAGTTATCATATGTATTTATGCTTGTTTATAACTTTTGAGAAAATACATTTCTGGAAAATATTGCTACTAAAAGCAAAATCACAGCTGTAAAATTGAGGATTAATTTGTCCATGTTATTGTACATGTATTTGTACTGTACTTGTACTAAGTATTTTAAATGTTACACTGGACAATACATTGAAATCGAAATCTCACCGATTTTACTACCACAATTAAGAGAATTCAATTAATATTGTGATTAATATATTCTGCTTGGAAAGGAAACAAATTTCAAAATCACAAATACAGGAACATATCATAATATGGTCAAAATAATTAATTAATACAGTTGGACTTTTGTACATGATCAAATTACGATGATACTTTAGGAGGAATAATTATAAGTAAAAGAAAATGAAAATAAATTGGCGTTTTTATAAGATTTTTTTACACCAATTTTTTTTGCTAAATCTAGTTTTATCAAATATATTCTAAATGTTTTGTTGTCTCTCTTGTTTTTTTTTTTTTTTTTGCATTTCATTTTTCTGTTATAACATTCCATATATAAAGTATGGTATATTGGTATATATCCACGGTTTCTGGAATCATTAATGAGATTCTGCTCACTGAATTGGTCAAGATTCAATAATTAAAATTAAATTTTGTATAACAAAATTTATAATACACATTGATTGATTTCTCCACTCAAACCTTTCAATAAAGATACAATTTCCAGATTAACGTAGTATAATGTCTAATCTCCCACCAACGCTTTCAAAAAAAAAAAAAAAAAAGTTGTATCTACTCCGTTGGTTTTAAAAACAGAAAAAAAAAAATGGAATAAAACGAAACAAATGTTGCTAGTGTATACATACAGTTACTCTCTCCATCCCAAAATTGTTGCTCTCATAGTCTCATTTGCCATTTCTAGAGAGGACATCCTAATAATGAAATTGCCCACTTTCATTTCTTTAGCTCCCGTGCTGAACATATCATATATTTCGCAAAATCTACATTATTCAGACAATAATTCTTTGGAATTCTAGATCTAAGAATGCAATCAACCCTCAACTCAAAAGTATGAGAAACATAGATGGAATGGTCAGATTTACCATTTTGATCATGTTCCATACAAGTCAATCACTTGTATATCCAAAACATCTGTCAACACTTTGATGTAACATCCAAAACGTCTTATATAGTCTTAATAACTTCCTCATATAATTACCAGTAACTGTTGCAGATTCTTATGAAGAAGAAGTTCATAGATCAACTACATGATTTTTCAACCAGTATGATCTACGAACTTGTCTCCTGGGCCTCATTTGATTCTCAACTTCTTCATGGCCGGATGGTCCCGGCACAATATCCCCTGTTTGCTGCACAACATCGCCTGCTGGTTTCGTTGCAGGTTGATTATATTCTCTCCACACCGTGAGCCATCTACAATCTATATCTTTCTCAAGGCCCTGGAAGACAATGCATAAACAAGAAAATATTATGTATGTGTAATTGCACTTCAAATCTCAAATCATTTTTAGCATTTACAATATATATTACTATTTTTCAAGAAAAATTTAGGACGATATTAAATAGATAATACTCCCTCCGTTCCAAGAAAAACTTATTAACTTTCCTTATTTGACGTTACGTTACAAACTTCCCAGTCCAAATAATTTCCTAGTCCAAATAAGAAAAGTGTTATCTTCACTCATAATATTTTTATTATTTTTCTTTTAAATTTATCATCACTTTCTCCACTCTCCTAATATATCAAGTATTTATACTTTTTCAATATAATACTACACATAAACTACTATAATACTACTACTCCTTAAATTAAGATAAGTAAAGGTTAGGAAGTTATTAAACGACCGGAGGTTATAATACTTTAGGATTTCATACTTTAGGAAGTTATACTTACATTAATGGTCACACTATGAATCATTTCAAGAAAGCTCTTTATTAGTTGATAGTTATTTCTCATGTCATGTATAGTGGTCAAGTAATTCTGTGTAAAGAACACGAGTTTCTTTGTTAGCATGAAATATCCCGCATCCCACATCATTGAAAAGTGAGTGGGATGTATATCAACAACAAATTTGTATGTGTTTAGACACAAAGTGGACAATCATACCGGCAAATGTGTGACGACACAAGTCATGTGATCTGGCCCAGAGCATCTGGTCTCAGTGCTTGGTGGTTGGGTCATTACAAATGGAAATAGAGTGCGACTATCCCCACTACGAGGGGTAGAGATGCATTGTTTAATATATATGGTAATACCATATGTAATATCATGCATCTCACATCGGTTAAGAATGAGTTACATGGTATATAAGATGACACTCACATGAGTGTAATTGTACGCACTCTTGTCAAACACCGACCAACTGACTTCGGGTCCTTTTTCTTAAGCTCATTGCATACATAAAGGGAAAATATTATTGTCAAGATATGTAGAGTTGAAAATATTTATAGATAATGTGCATTCGTAAAAGTTTTGAACCTCATTATGCATGTGTACAACTGTCTTCAAAGATAAAATGTTTGTGATATAACTTATTTGTATGTGACAAATTCTAGGTATTTCAAATGTTATTAATATTGTTTGTATGTACAGTGGTGATACACCTGTGATACAAAGGGAACATGAGAGCTTCTTCGTAAAGTTGAACTTTAAGAAGTCACTTCTATCAATTTTCCTATAGGTGGGCATTTGTTCCATGATCATGGTCTCCATTGATCTTGGTTTGTACAATATTGCAAGCGTCGTCATATTATCATTTTGTTTTATTGGTACGATACATTTGCCCAGATCAGGCTTATCAAGCTTCTAGCCAATTCATCTCTAATTTATGGCTACTTCAATTTTGTCTTACATTCACATTTTGTTCTATGTGAGTATCACAACATACAATTGTGAGTTTTGAACTACTTGCACAACACGCTCATCATACTTTAGAGCATTTTATATTTCTCCAGACTAGAATTATTTTTCAGGGTTCTTATAAGAAATAAATAGCATCTTCTTTAACCGAGGTTAAGATTAAAATATTGAGGCTTCGACAATGCAACTGTTGATACTGTATATCTCAATTTTTTTGCTTCAATATTTGCAAATCGGTCATTCTTAAAAGCAATCATTCGGTGAATTTAATAATCAAATTAGCCCCATTTCCATCAGTGGCAAATCAAAAAGTTTTACTTCACGAGTATTGCTATGGAGCAATTTAACCATAATGAAACCTCCCGTAATTCGCATATGCATGCCATATCCAAGTACACCCAGTTAGGCAAGGCTTGCAAAGAATATCTCCGCAATTTTGAATACGGTGTTTTAGGGGATGTTTCTGGTTATTGACATCTTGATCTATCTTTGCGATTCACATTTGGCTCTATCTCCATAATCGATATTCTCTTTTTCCAGGCACGAGGGTGCCCAAATGTAATAGCTTAGTATTCTACATCACATTGATAGCTATGGATGTTTTTACTCAAAGAAAATAAGTTTTCCATGTACATACCGAGGATATTGAATTAACAGGATAAGCACTATGCGCAAATTATTTATGCGACTAGCCGAGTTTTCACTTAATATGTCAATTCTCACCTCAAAGTAGTTGAAATCTTCAAACCAAGCATATCATGAAAACATCTTACATTTATCATACTGCATATTATCCTCAACTTGAGAAAAATGTTGGTGATAATGAAGCATTGAGTGGGTTATATTGTAATTAACTAGAAATGATATATTTCTTATGTTATTTATGGTTGAGACGTTTAGAAATCATTGTACATATTATGTAATTTCGTAATTACTATTATATCTGTGTAAATATATATGTGTATGTGTGTGCGGGACTGCTTTTATTGGCTAAGTTTTGTCTTAATCAGTTATGCTTCACTAAAATATGGTCCATTCACTGTAAGAATATTAGGTTTATCGACTGAACTTTGGTATGCCCATGAGAGTTGATAGTAGGGTTCAATGACGTTGTCCATTAGTTGAATGAACAAGGGCAACACCAACATGGGTTCAGTATGTGTGTCCGCATCATTCGGGAGGTGAAAGCTCCTCCTTGACCAGCACTTTGTAACAATAGTAAATCCCTTCCAAATAAATGAGAGAAATGGAAGGGAAGAAATCTCCTCCTCCTCCTTCTTTATCAATAGACCATGAAACTATAGGATTTGAGATTTGTATTCTAACTTGA
>JAYMSL010003871.1:0-11823 GCA_036897195.1 Plantago coronopus | reverse complement strand
CTTTTAGATGAGATGAAATTCTAACAGTATTAGCTTAGCTGTCACTAGTTTTAAAACCTTGTGTTGTTGTAGATGGCGACCAATGGGGTCTTAAATTTGTGTACCAAATATGTCGGAACGTATTATCTGAACCACATTTATTATTATGAATAATAATCCTTCTCCCAGACCCAAAGTCTCCAGCCATACATAATACGTTACAGTGTTACACTACTCTGGCATATATGAAATCTTTTGGTCCCCTCACATTTTTATATGATGAATTGATGATTTTATACACTTGGTTTTACAGTACAGGATATGGTGAAAGTGAAGCCTCAACTTGGATATGTAGCACATTCAACGAGGTAAGCTCGATCGACAGTACTTATCCTTCCGACTATTCCCGGTTCGAATTCTAGTTATTCGTTTGATTCTGGATCGGTTTTGTAGAAGTTTGTAATTATAAGTGTGTAAACTGGACTTGTCTCGTGATTTATATGCCCTAATTCATTTAGGTTTTCTTAAGTTGTGTCTGTTTGGTAAAAGTTGGTTCATTATAGCTGTTAATACGGCTGGCAGCAGATTAATCACTTTATTTTTTGAAAATTTAAAAAGAATAACTTTTTTAGTGTTACAAAAATTGGCGTATGGTTATTAATGTGGATGATAGCTGACAAATCACCTATTTTTAATATTTAAAAAGATTTAATAAGAATAACTTTTTAAATTAGAAAATTATTCAAATTAGTCATCTGAGATCAAATAAACATGTTTTCAAATTATAAGATAAAATCACCTGATAAGGTACATATGACCAACCGAGTCACCAAACTAAACAGACACCATTGAGAAATCACAAAAGAAAAAAGTATACTTTTCAAATCAATCACCTGACATCTTATTATTGACAAACAACAAATGAACGCGTTTTTATATTATAAGGTGAAACCAGTCGATAAGGTACAAGTGACTGATCGAGTCACCAAACGGACACTTATGAGACTTCTTATTCAAAGTTCACCTACAATCTTGAACAATGTCAATAATCACCAAATTAGTAAGTAATCTAGCTATTATAGTACTCTCCAGAATGCAATGCGTTTACGTATAACAAGTTGGTCATGAATTAGTACATTATACGTCTCACCAAAACATACAAATTTGCTCCTCTTTCTGCACTTTCTTGATTTACTAGTATCCACTATCCAGTTATACACCTATCCAGTTCATCAGAGGTAGTTGAGACCTAAAACTATTTACAACAAGTTACACCAATTTTCCTAACTGCATAAACTGTTCAAATCCTCCATCTCATCTTCTTTCTCTTTTTTTTAAAAAAATCCTCCAACTTGGAAAATCTTGTAATGATGGCATACATTTAAAGCACCTAACCAGATACAGTTCATATGACTCCACAAAAAAGGGCCGTTTCTGTGTGTGTCTACTTCTCCTCACACACTTCCATTTCCCTGATTTTTCAATTTTCATCACTAGAGATAAGACAAAATGTGCTTTACATTCAACCCTTTTGCACATTTTCTATGTATCTTTGTGCTTCTTGTGTTTTCATCTAACACAAGTTACACAGGAGCTAGAAAACTTGCACAAAGTTCACCAGTTTCTGCTGTTCTTGTCTTTGGTGATTCAACAGCTGATCCTGGGAATAACAACTACGTATCGACTACTTTTCGGAGCAACTTTTCGCCTTATGGGAGGGATTTTGTAAACCACACGGCTACTGGAAGGTTCACTAATGGCAAACTTGCAAATGATTTTATTGGTAAGTTGGATACTACAGAAGTACAGAATGTCACAAGTGAAATGTTTTAAAAGTGATCATTATTATTTTAAATCTTTTTTATGGTGGCCTTAAATTTAATCAATGCATTGCAGCTCAGTACCTTGGGGTTAAGGAGTATGTACCTGCATACTTGGATCCAACTCTCAGCATTGAGGAGCTTGCTACTGGAGTCAGTTTTGCTTCTGCTGGATCCGGGTTCGACCCGCTTACACCGACAATTGGGGTCACTCTCTTTCCCCTTTATGTACAGGATTAATGTGGTGACATTGTTTTAAGTCCATTACAAGTTTTAGGCCAGGGGACTTGGTGCTTGTTTTCTGTTTTCTTGATGATGGTTTGATATCTAGCTAGGTGAAACGAATCGAAATTCGATTTAGAAAATCATGGTGCTGATGTTATGAATGTTTACTGACATACAGAATGTGGTACCCATATCAAAGCAATTGGACAACTTCAAAGAGTATCAGGCAAAGCTAGAGGCGTCGATAGGAAAGGAGAAGACGAAGGAGCTGATAAACAAGGCGTTGTTTTTCGTCAGTGCTGGCACAAATGACTTTGTAGTGAACTATTTCACCATGCCAATTCGACGTAAGAACTACACCATCCCAAGTTACATGAGTTTCGTGCTACAGGAATCCACGAATTTCTTACAGGTTCGTCTAATGTACCTTTGCGTTGCAAAAATGTATGCACATTGTCGCAAATAAGTATATCTGTATAGCTATCTGGATTCTGGCACAGGTTTGATTCATTCTCTTTTGTGTAGGGATTGTTGGATCTAGGGGCTCGACGAATTGGAGTTGTGGGACTGGCGCCGATGGGTTGTTTGCCAATTGTCATAACAATGTATGGCGATCATCCGCTTCTTAAACGTGATTGCATCGACTATTTCTCTAGTATATCTCGGGACTACAATCAAATGCTCCAAAATCAGCTCAGTGACGTACAGAGCCGGATACAAGGATCTGGAGCTCGGATAGCTTACCTTGATGTTTACAAGCCCTTAGAGGACATGTCGTTTGGTCGTAATTATGGTGAGTTACTGCACGAATCAAGTTTTCTGTTCTTTATTTACTCCCACAAACAGAGTTGTAAGTATTAGATATCGATGACCTTATGAATATTCGGACTTATATCTCAGTGTTCACAACACCCTCACATAAGATACTTCAGTTTTTTCGACTCTGTATGTTCACTAAAATGTGCATTTCTGTCTTGCGAGGGAACTCAGTTTTCGAGGATGTTAGCAGTGGATGCTGCGGAACAGGCTTGCTTGAAGCTTCGTTTTTGTGCAACCCAAAGTCACCTGTATGCGAAGATGCAACAAAATACATTTATTGGGACTCAATTCACCCTAGCGAAAGAACATATGATCTGGTAGTTCAATCCTTTCGGCCTGTCATTGATGCCCTTGTCAAGAGTTAAACGCAGAACTCAAATATTGTTCCGTTCTCTCTGAATCTGTCACGAATCTAAGTTAATTTGTTGTGGATTTCATTGTGAATCATTAGCCCTACTAGCTACTTGATGAAAGATTGCGTAAATGATGAAGAAATGGCCTTGTGACATTTTGTTTTATGTCAATGTTCCTTCTTGTTAAGATGTTCAAGGTACATGCTACAATGTGGTACTAAAAATGGACTAGAACAGAGTCAAAACAGTTAAACAGAAGCAAAACACATCGATAATTTAACTGAATTCTTAGGCGAATCAACGAGATCCAATGATCAAGTAAACCAATTATTGGCTAGGAGTTGCAGAACTTGATCAGCAATAATCTGATACATTTTCTCAGTTGGATGAATCGCATCCCAGAAGACATACTTAGTTCGATCAGCACACGTGCTCTGGTTCTTGCACGAATTCGCAAATTCGTACGTTCCTGATCCGCAGCATCCCTTTGCAGGCTCCACAAAACCTGTTATTTCACATGATTAGTACTCCTCAATATGTCTAGTTCTCATCATAAAACCGATTTAACCAAATGATTTCGTACTAACCGTATTTCCTTGGGTTCTGCACTGCATCTAGTACGGGGGAGTAGACATCCGCATACAGAACTCTGGATGGAGATTTATTTTCAGCATTCACCAATTTCTGTACTTTTGCGTTGAACGAAAAGGCCACATTGTTCAATTTTACGTCACATCTGGCTGCATCTCGGATCAGCCTAACGAAAGGCATACACCCGAAGGGAGCAACTCCAGCCACAATTATGTTCCTGGCACCCATATATTGCACGTCCTGCCAAAAGCAGAGAAACAGATCAAAATCTTCGCCATTCGAAAAGTCTAGCCTTTTGTCAGGACCAATCTGAAAACTTGTTTGGATATGCGACCTTGATGACAGAGAGCATGTTCGAAATCAGATAGTCCTGATATTGTTCGATGGTGTATTGCTTAGAACGAGTAGGATCCGAATAGTAGTTTACGAGGAAATCATTATCTCCCATGCTTAAAATGTATACCGCATTTCGCATTATCTCCTCAGATCTTTCGTCTCCTACGAGTGCTCTCAGGTGAATTGCGTAGTGCCTGAAGTACTCCAGCTGCCTGGATATCGATATAACATTCTGCGAAATTCACAGTTCAATAAAACAGGTCATATTCAATAAAACAGACCAGATTAATTACAGTTTAGCAACAATGTGAGAGACTTACACTGAGATTGGCTGTAAGTTCATCATACCCCGAAGCAGCTGAGGCGAAACTCACCCCGTTCAACAAGTCGTTTGTGGTCAAGTTCGGGTCCAGAAAGGCCTTGATCACATTTGAGCGACCAAACGCCTCGGCTAGAATAAGAAAAGTTTCAATCAGATTCGAAATGTTACCTATAAATTACGAACAAGTACTCGTAAAGCACGAGTACGACTAACTATAGTACTGTCGCATTGTACTAACTTACACTATGTCATAGAAAATCACATAGATACTGGACTTACCCATAAAATCGGGGACTAATCGCCCGTTACTGAACCTGCCAGAGGGTTGTCCGTTAAAGAAATCCTCCCCATAGGGCAAGAAATTGCTCTTTGCAATCGTGTTCAGCCGGTTATTATTCCCTGGATCCACGCTCGAATCACCGAAAACCAAGATACACGTCGCGTTCTGCTTCGCGGCCTTAAGTCTGAGCTGAGCAATATCCAAGGCTCCTGCATTGTTTAGGCACCATGATATGATTAATAAGGAGATTGCTGTTGTTATAGACATGCTTGGTGTAGGAAGATATCAGGTTGAATGCAGTTATATGCAAGTGATGAAAATAGTACTATATACTACACTATATAGCTAGTAATTAAGTTGCTTTAGGAGTCCAGCAATGTGTTAGGTTCAGAATTGAATGCTTGGTTTTTCCACATAAAACATCATTCAACTGCTTCTTTGCAAGCCAGTCAATACACAGCTACTCAAGTACTATAATCAGCTAGATAAATTGAAGTCAACAGGAAAGGGGAAAGGGAGATACTACTATTGGATCTGTTTAGCATTCAAAGATGACAGTATTGGTTGGTTGTTCTCGTGTTAGATCGCAGCGAGTAGGATAAAGGGTATACGAGTTAGAGGCATACTATCACATGATATGAACTTTTTGGTGACGATTTCAAAAGAAAGTTATTAAAGTGTCCGATCCAGACTAGGCAATTGTTGCATTCACGTTTTGATGTTGGAGTCAATTAGGGTTTCAAATCGAAGGAATGAAAAGTATTGAAACGGAGTTGTAGATCAACATCGGAGATGTAACGGCTCCTATTTAGAGCTTTGATTGAAGGATAGGGGGTTGTACTTAGGTCTGGTAAAATTAATCAGTGATATCGATAGATCGGATCAAATTGGATCCATGAATCCACCGGAAATTTAAAGAAACGGTGGTGGGTAAGGACGGATCCGGATCCAGTCCGTGAACTGGATCCATTTTACCCAAGTAAATTGAGCTTGCCAGTACAAAGGACCCCTCCTCACTATTTCTCAAGATGCAAGTAGCCCATGCTTGTCCTGTTTTCTGACAAATGTATTATGGACTATGGAGGGATTGGCAGTGCAAGGACGACTAGAACCATTAACCAATTAGAGTATCTTAAATTCAACTTAATTAGTTGTATTATATTCAATTCAGTTCAGGTCTGCGTGAATTCAATTCAGTTTAATTCAGAAAATTTCAGATAAATTACACAAAACCTTAATCTTTAACAACCATATACTATATTTACATTTTAAAATAGGAAAAATTACACAAACACCACATATGTTGTGTCAAAATTAAAAATAAGACCCGCACTCAATTAGTTTTCAATATTTTAACTCCCATCGTTTGCACTTTTTTACACGACACACTAGGGCCGACCGCCTTTTTCTTTTTTGGAATCATCAAAATTTGTACTAGTCACAAAACGATACTGTACAAGTAGAAGGGTGCAAAAGAGTAAGAGACTTGCACGCCCGCCGAAACAAGAAAACGTGAAGAGTAGACACCTGCTGACTAAGAGGATTCTTATCTGAATAGAGGCCGGAATCGTAATCAAGTTAACCTCAAGAACAACCAGACCCCATTTAGCCCAATGATGTGTGAAAGATTAACAGAATACGGCCCAACATGCCCTAACTGACGACACATCTAGGGGAATATACATAGGTCAAGTGACTAAACAAAACCGAGGGAGTCAAACATCGAAAGGATGAAATACAAAACCCGCCAGAACCACAACAACGTACCAAAGTAGTTAGGCCCGCCTAAACCCTACACGAACCAATAACCAACCATAACATGGCCCGACCGTCATTATAATGTCACAAATCTTTTCACATTCAAAAAAAACAAAAGCTCCAGCCTTCTTCCTCATTTCTCCTCTCTCCTCTCCCTCCCTTCTTCTCCCATGGCTAGGTGAAGCTTGAAGCTCCGCCCATGGTGGCCAAGCCATGGAAGATCGATCTACCATGGTAGAGCTGGGTGGAGCTATTTTTCATTTTTTTTAAACAACAAAATCTTATCTTCTATTTTTTTGAAAAAAAAAGAAAAAAAAATAAGGAGGAGCGTTTTGGTCACTTTAAACCATTTTTAACGTTAGCTTGTTGATGTTTAACATCATGAGGGTCAAAATGTTGATAATTAACAATTAGAGGTTCTTCTTTTTTGGTAATCGGGACAAACTCATGATCGAGTGTTTGATTTTCCATCAAAATTCATTTTTTTTGAAACGGCAAATTACTACAATCTATCTATCAATATACCTACACTTCCAACTCTCCTAAACATGCATTACACAGGAATCGAACCCTTGACCTCCTAAACCTCTAATGGAACAGAATTTCAATCTCAGATCTAGACGATAAATATAGAGAAAACAACAAAAAGAAAAGCTCCACACGGTCACGTATGGACGTCAAGCCCGAGTTATTCTTGACTGAGAACAGGACGGAGTTTATCAAGGGGGTCTCAGACCTTGAGTCAAACGGTGGTGTTTGTTGCAACACTCTTATCAATCGGGGGTTAACACTCTCATTGTAACACAAATTAAGCAATCAATATTCATAGCATAATAAGAATGAGAGTATACATCGGTATATATAGGAAATACGGGAAAATTTCAGGCCGGTAGCCTCTACGAACGACACTTTCAGAAAAAGGCAGAATAGTAACACGCGCGCGTTAAGTTGACTTTTATTATTGTACATTTTAGTCAAAATGTACATATTCGTACATAAAATATGTACATTTGGGTTGTAGTTACTAGTTAGGTTATAATTTGTGCAAAATGTACACGAGAAATTGTACATTTTAGCGTAGAATGTACAAATTATTACAAAATGCTTTTTTTTTTGTTAGAATTTAAAATGGGTAGGTAGTTTTATGAAAGTATGCTTGTTGACCAGCCCTTATTTGTAATTTTCCCTATGACTAAACCCTAGCAGCTACCTAACCATAATGGGCTAACATAAACAGATAAATGGGCCTCATGACAATAAATAGTCTGATAATAAAATAAAGGAAAACGAGGGCAAAGAGAGGAGAGGCCGACGGCTAGGTCTCCAGACGGCACATGGGATTGCTTACTCCTCCTGGGCTCGGTTGGTTGGGCTGGCAGAGCGATCCATCAACCTCCTACTTGCAACTATTTTCTCACTACCTCTGCCGCTAGACCACCTGATGACCCGCAGATTCTAAATGTAACACTTGGCCCACTGAAGTGTGAAACAGTATACTAAAAATCCATGAGTTAAATGCCCCAATTCATTCATATTTCTCTAAACTGACCCTAAAATATTATGTAAATTATAAACTCACACATTCAATTTTAAGGAAATGAAGATAACTTATCAGTTGATTTCTTATCTTGAAACAAGAAGATTCACCAATAATCAGGAGCCAGACAGAAATATCTTCAGAATCGATTGGTGATGAATCATTCATTCTATCCTCAACAGCAACACATTGTTAGGCTCTGTTCTTTTCAACTTAAGTTCAGTTCTATTCAGTTCAGTTCAGTTCAGTTCAGATCAGTTCAGTTCAGTTCAGGTTTGGTTAGTTCAAATTTGTACTTCACTTAAGTTCAGTTCAGTTCAGTTCAGTTCAGATCAGTTCAGTTCAGTTCAGTTCAATTCCGAAAATCTCAGTTGAAAAGAACAGAGCCTAAAGGTCCCTTGGTCAAGGAATCCGATAACCAAGGAATAGTAACCATAGTTTAGATGAATTAACCGAGTTAATGTTTAAAATGAGTGAAATAATTAGTATGGTTAATAAGGATATGTGTATAGACTTTGTGAAATTTTCACAAAGGAGGAGGAGATATAGTGAGAGTGTGTGTAATTGAGATTTATTGGGTTTGGAAATATGTTGGTTTTGATTGGCCCATTGGGCTTAAACATAACCGATCCATTTAGCTGATAAGCCCAGGATGAGTATATGGTCGCTCCATCGATTTTGGCCCAATAACAAACACTAGACTTGTAGTCTTGGAACAAACCCTCTCAGCTACCCTCAGCCTCTCACACAACTTTGCTCCGCCACCTCCGACCACCGCGCGCCGCCTCCCCCTACTGGTATGCAAACTCCTACTACTTTTCATTCTTGGTGGTTAATTACCTCCTTGTTCGTTATTTATCAGTTAAAAATCCTATTTTTCCTAACCATTGCCAAACACTAGCTAGCTGTATAAGTTCCGGCTGTTTTTCGTTCTTGTTAGCTAGGTGTTTGCTGGTGGTGTGTTTTGTTACTAAAAAACTCTTCTTGGCATCTCTGTGCTTTCATTCTTGGTGGATAATTAGCTGTTTGTTCGTTATTTATCAGTTAAAAATCCTACCTTTCCCCACCATTGCCATACAGCACTGGCGGTAATTTTAACTGGGTTGTTTTCTTTCTTGGTAATTAGGTGTTTGTTTAGTTGTTTGTTTATTTATCAGTTCATCTGTCTTTGGTTATAGTGAAAATGGTGCGAACATATAAAATGAAAGGCCAGAAACGAAAGAAGAGAGGTGAGAAATATGACAAAGAAGAAGAAGAAGAGCAACCACAAGATACCATACCCGAACCAGAAGAAACTGCCGAGCCCTCGACGAAGAAATCGAAAGCAGAAGAACAACAAGCCTCAGTAGTAGATGAAGTGCCTGGTATCCCAATTGGGCTGATGGATGATACGCCTTCGGAGAACAAACCTGGAGTTATTTTCATTTTGGAGAAGGCATCCTTGGAAATAGCCAAAGTTGGAAAGGTTTGCTTGCTTGCTTCCCATATCCATTATTGTTTATTAGTTTTCGGTTATTGTCACCTGTTTGATTGATATATATGGTGGTTTGCTATGGATGTACAGACCTATCAGCTTTTGAGTTCGGATGAGCATGCCAATTACCTGCTGAAGAATAAGCGTGACCCTGCCCAATATCGCCCCGATATCGCCTTTCAGGTTTCAGTTTTTCTCTCATGCTGCCTAAGCTTCTTGTTTTCTTGCTGAATTACAATATCTGATATGATATGCCATATGCAAAACTTTGGAGTTCTGTCAATTGGTTGTAAATTTTACTCTTTGTTTGCTTTTGGTGAATTAATCATTAATCTCTAGTACCACTGCCACTACCTGTTGAGGAGAATCCTTTAGAGTTGAGGAATATTTTCTTTTATTGTGCATAGCTAAGCCGATAAGCTTCAGATGAAGTCGGTTTAGTTGCCACTTGTCTCATCCTCTCATTTAATCTGGGTTACCAGACCACTTAGTGCCTGACTTGGTTGCATATGAGTGTCAGATTCTGCTGTTTCATGGACAAATCACTCTTTGTCATACCCATGTTTAGTAACCTTACACGGGTATCCAAGGACAATTGAAGAGTGCGGTTAACGACTCTGAACTTACGGAGTCTAGAGTGTTGTTCACTGCACCTTGAATTTGAACCTGTTTGATATGATGTCTCTTATAGCACATACAGTTAACCAAATTGTGCTGCTTTTTATAAACAATTTACCACTTAGTTTCGGAAGCCTGGCACGGAAGTGGGAAGTTTGAAAATGTACCAGACACTTCAAATTGAAATTTAACTCAGCTTAAGCTATAGCTTTGAATGAATAAGCTCTTTCAAATGCCACTTCATCCAATTTGCAGGATTTCTTCAAATCTTTAGGAATTGCAGTAGCTAGTTCAAAATGAGTCTAGGTTGATTTACATAAAGAGTTTCTTGAATGTTTGTGTGAGCATGTATCTTATTATTCACAATTGTGATCTTAAATCACTAAAATCAGAAATATGTCTCTATAATACATGAAGCAATAGTCAGTTTGATGTCATGCAAGCCTCATATGATTTCACATGAGGGGTGAGTTCTTGGTTTAGTCTTATTATGGGCAATTTGATTATTTTTAGATGATAGTAGATTGGAATAATACTTGTATATAGTATAATATACAAGGAAAACCTTGCTATACTTGCAGTTTCCTGAAAACATGATTTGCATGTGTTCCTAACATGCTCCTGTGGCCTCCAACTATTTATCTACCCCCCCTACTTTACCTTCCTTATTTGCGCCAGAGATCATGTGTTCGAGTTATACTTATCTACTTTTCCTTTGAATTTATGGATATGATGCTTCTCAGAGTAAGGTCACTATGTCCTCTCCTAAAAATGTCTTTATATCTTGTGTAGGCAATCCAAACAATTTTGGACAGTCGTGTGAACAAATCTGGGAGACTGAAAGCTTTATATGTAAAAACACAGCAAGGAACTCTTTTTCAAATCAAGCCTAATGCACGTATGCCAAGGACATTTAAGCGATTCTCTGGTCTCATGGGTAAGTACACTGAAATAACATGTTACATTTTGCAGATTATATTACCTTATTAATATCCATGTAGATGAACCTTCTAATAATAACTTTCTTCAATCCTTTGCAGTGCAACTATTACAAAAGCTCCACATTACTGCCGCTGGCAAGGGCGAAAAGCTTTTGCGTGTCATAAAAAACCCGGTTACCCAGTACTTGCCTGTCAATTCTCGTAAAATAGGTGGGTACTTTTTCCATATTCATTAATGCAATTTGCTAGATTTGCCTAATATGTTGTCATAATAGTTTTAAATTGGTTTTCTTGGTCTTCAGGTTTCTCGCATAGTTCAGAAAAGTTGGTTGATATGTACGACTATGTTGCAGCTATTAAAAATGATGTGGATCATGTTTATGTGGTATGCCTAATTCTTATTCTCACCTTGATACCCTTCTGTGGTTAACATTCAGTTGTCTAAGATGTAGATTTTCTATGTTGACAGGTTGGGGCAATGGCTCATGGAAAAATAGACGATGATTATGTGGAAGATTATTTATCTAGTAAGTGTACTGATCATTTATTGATTTAGGTTTGTCATTTTATAATGTTTCTTTTTAGCTTCCACGAGCAAGCTGTAGTTCCAACTAGTGACGAAAGCCAATATCTGTATATCTGGCCGTTTGTCTTCCTATTTCTGAAAATTATTGAAACCAGTTGGTGTCACTTTCGACTTACAAAATACCGACTAGCCTGGCTTATGACAGCTCTTGTTGTAAAATTAATAAAGCAGGGTCAAAGTTTTT
>JAYMSL010003870.1:0-11823 GCA_036897195.1 Plantago coronopus | reverse complement strand
CGATCGAAGCCAAACACATGCAGAACGCTTGATAGCCCGTCAGAGGATATCTGCAGCAAGTTGAAAGCTTGTTAATACTGAGTCACTGACTAACAATTTACTATCACGTGAACTGAATAATGTACTTTCAGGATCCATTGAAGTGTAGTATACCTGTAATCCATCACATATTTGGATTTTGACACCCGGCCAAGCTGAAGAATCGTCTGCTTCCCATTGCTCTATTAATAACAAACTTTATATTAGTTTCATCTTTCATGTCGATACAATTGTGAAACTAACTTTGGTAGTAGAAGCTCATATATTAGAGCAAAGAGGTGTTAGAACATTACCTCCAAAGTGAGTTGGAAGTTCTTTACCGAGCTCTTAATTTTGAGACCTGATCTTCCTTTGTCTCTGAAATCCAACTCGTATTGCTTCGAGATCTGAGGCAGTAACATCATCAAGTAGAAACAATAAGGATTTAGATTTTAGAGTTACATTTACAATCAGACTAAATTGTATGTTTCAATTCAAGCTACAGTGGATGAACTACCTTATTGTAACAAGGAACCTTTGAAAATAGCTGGTGAACTTTATCCTTCTTCGTATCCCAGTCCTCAGGTAAACCGTTGATATGTTGTACCTGAAACGAAAAATCAGTTGATCATAAGATTCAAGTACACAACAATGAACAGAACCAGTTAATTCAGAAGTCATTAGTCTTCATCATGTAGGATCCAATTAGGCATTTTCTTGAAATTTTACCTGATTTACGTTCTTCAGCTGCATAGATTGGTGCTTTGGTGTCCATGCTTTCATGCTTCTATAATTTCCAGTCCATGTATAAACAGTGGGCATAAACCTAACCAAGCAAAATGAACCAGATAAAGTTATAAATCAAGTGAAATACGCATTAAGAAGTCGAAGTCCTAAAAGAGGACATGGCATGGACTTACTTCACAACAGCAAGTAGTTTGGACTTTTTGCTCGACGAATTAACACAACGCACCTGAAACATTCGATTGTGTCAAAGACAGTTAAAGCCTATAGGAGACAGCTAAAGTAAAGTTGAGATTGCTAGTATGTAGTACTAATGTTCACCTGATCCCATACATAGTACTTTGATCCCATCAGATTAGCAGTGACAATCCCTACTAAACTTTCGTCTATGGTAGTCATTGTACCCTTCGCGGTTTGAGATATTATGAACTCCGATCTCCCTTTCCGCCTCCGGTGATGAGCCACAGCTAGTTTTCGATTTTGCCTCCCCTGACCCTCCTACAGTTCACAAGGTTATTATAACCCATTAATACAGGCAGTCAGGCACTATGAATTTCTCAGTGCAAAGCAACTAAGCATACATTCAAGACCTCACAATTGTCAAGGATAAACATAAAATATCTCCAACTACTAGTTAGCAAAAAGTATTCGATTAAGTGATCGTCGACTATGGTAAAAACGAGACGACTGCAGATCGCCTTAAGTAATACTAACAAGGTGCATCTCCTAAATGTAGCACTACAGAATGTAGTCATCTCCATTTCTAAGCAATTTGTGCAAGTTGACATGTCAAGAGCAACACAAATCAGCTTTAAATTAGCTAAAAGCATAACAAAACAGCTCATACAAATCACAATTCACAAGAACAACGAATCAATTCCCTTAGAAAAACAACAAAAATCTCGATCAAGATACTTTACTTACATTGGTATAGAGAGTATATGAAGTGCCACTATCCAAAGAAGTTTCCTTCACAATGACACAAGTACACCTCCCCACATCCAAAGGCAAAGGCCTACACAACAAGGCCCTATTCGGCAGAGTCGACCACGACGAAGCCGGCGCAGCCTCCGAATCCGAGAAATCCCATACATTCGCAGGCCCCGAATTCTCCATCGAATCCGCAACCCCCCAAATCCTCGCCCCGATACTCGATTCCGGCTCGTGCTTCTTTATACACAGCTGAAGAGACGATGGCTTCAGCAAATTCTCCTTCTCCTTACATTCTTTCATGATCACATTTCTCGAGTCACCGGGTTTCGCATTTTCCTTTTCATCGCCACCGCCGCGTGTTTTCACAACCTTTACGTTCGGGGTGGAGTTTTCTTTGTCGTCGTGAACGGGAACGGGACGGCGGCGGTGGTTGTTGTCGATGAGGGGGTTGCGGGACTGGGAGGCGCAGGAAGGCAGGCGGGAGATAGTGGTGGTTTTCTTGCAACCACCAGCCATTCTTGGAAGTGAAAGTAGTTAGTAGTTGGGGTTTGAGTTTTGTCTGTGTTTGAGGTATGTGTTGGAATTTGGATGATTACATTGATGATGGGAATGGGGGAAACCAACGGCTATTTGAATTTGAAAATTTGAATTGGGGAAACTGTGTGTATGTTTTGTGAATGTGCTTTGTTATGTGGGGACTTTAATGATTTGATTGGGTCTTTTTTGGGGTAGTCAACTTGGATTTTGTGTTGGGGTATCTTTTTGTTGTCAAGAGACAAGAGTGCAATATATTTGATTGACTCAAGGCTAGACACACTTTTTCCGGAGTGTTTGGCACTCGGTTAAAGAACTGGATTAAGCATCTAACTTAATAGTACATTTCAAAACAGCTTTGGTATTGAGTTAATCCCTTTTTTTGTATCTTTAAAACTCCAGTTACTATTCCTGGGTTAAGAAATTCCGGTAACTCTAAACTTTAACCGAGTGTCAATCAGTTTGTTTGAGTCTTTGCTTAAGTTATACATATTCGACTTTGAACGAGTACTTGGCTTAGTTAAGTTCGGACGAGTATTGTATCGGGAGTTGTCTCATTAGGGCTTGAGTTTAAGTCGTTGGAATATGAAGTAATCGAGTCGAGTTGGAGGTTCATATTGTACTCGTTGTGTTCTAGACTAAATGTGACATTTAATTTTTACTATAAATTGTCAATTACACAAAAATTGCTCTATGAAAGAATCCACTTCCACGCTGGATTGGTCAAAAACAGGTTCTTTTATGAAAATTTCATTTACAATATGGGCTAAAAAACCACTATTTGTGTAAATACATATCCTTTGATTTCGAGTAACAAAATTTCTATGAATGGTAATTGATTCGACTCCAACCAAAAGAAAATAAAAACTTCATCCTAACACATTATCGAAAAGATTTCCCTCCTCGAGCCTGATTGGTTTGTCTATATGTTAAAATAGGTTTGACCATGGTTTTGTAGCTGTTTGATTATGTTTTTGTCGAAAATTTGATGTTGAAAATCAGGACGAGCTTCGGGTTACAATTATATTTGCATGTCAACTTGCATTTTCAAAAATGTCTAGAGGGAGGAGGTATTTCAGAATTGCACTTTAGTCTGCAAAAATCAGTGCGTTGTATACTTGTATTTGAAAACCGCATATCCAAAACCTAAGAAAACGAAACGTAAAAATTTGGCCAAACGCAGTTACAACTTACAAATTAAAATTTTCACAACGAACCGACTTAAATTACTCGGTAATTGACCGAACTTTTTACATTTCCGAACCAATTCGGATTAGGGGTGGACACGAAGCAAGCCGGCTCGAGCTCGGCTCGAAACTCGCTCAAAAAAAACTCGACTCGGAACTCGAATTTTCGAGCTTGAGCTCAATCTCGAGTCTAAAATCGAGCTCGAGTTCCTTAACGAACCGAGCTCGAGCCAGGTAATGCTCATATTTCGGATATGTTCTTCTGAAACGAGTGGCTGTCTTCTTAACCCAAATCAATCCTAATCTAATCTCATCATCTTCTTCCCCAAATTCAAGATGCTCTCTGTTTCTCACTCCCCCAATTGCAGCCATGGCCACATCTCTCTCCATTCCTAGCTCCTCCCTTTTACGCCGCCACACAAATCGCATTACTCCCAAAGCCTCCCTATCCACCGATTCTCCCGCCATGTCCGCCACCGTTCAGAAGGTGGCTCCCGCTATTATAGTAGGCGGAGGCCGAGTCGGAAGAGCTCTTCAAGAATTGGGCTCTGGTCAGGACTTGCTCATTAAGAGAGGCGAATCGGTGCCTCTTGATTTTGAAGGCCCCATTTTGGTTTGTACTAGAAACGATGATCTTGAAGCTGTGCTTGAATCCACTCCCAAATCGCGCTGGAGTGGTAAGTTTCGTAATTTCGAGCTTTTCTTGGTCTGTTAAGTGTTAAGAACGTGAAATGTCAGTTCATTTTTGCTTTTGTTGGGACTTGGTATCAGAATTTTGCTGAAATGTAATGTAGCTTGGAATTGGATCCATATCTTGAATTGTTAATCGGTTAGCTTGTAAGGTATTAGCTAGGTGTTCGCTTAACATGCTTATTTCCGCGAATGCAGTGAAATTGTCTGTCTAGCTAAGAAAGCTGATTGATAAGCTTGCGTTCGACACATAGTGGAATAGTCTGTCTAGCTAAGAAAGCTAGTCGATAAGCTCGTGTTAGACACATAATGATGATATAGTGTGCCTAGCTAAGGAAGCTAGTTGATAAGCTCGTGTTAGACACATAATGAAATAGTGTGTATAGCTAAGAAAGCTAGTTGATAAGCTCGTGTTAGACACATAATGAAATAGTTTATCTAGCTAAGGAAGCTAGTTGATAAGCTCGCGCTAGACACATAATGAAATAGTGTGTATAGCTAAGGAAGCTAGTTGATAAGCTCGTGTCAGACACATAATGAAATAGTGTGTATAGCTAAGAAAGCTAGTTGATGAGCTCGTGTTGGATACATAGTAAAACAGTCTGTGTTGCTGAGATAGCTAGTTGATACGCTCGCGCTAGACACAGTGAAATAGTTTGTCTAGCTTAGGAAGCTAGTTGATAAGCTCGCGCTAGACACATAATGAAATAGTGTGTATTGCTAAGGAAGCTAGTTGATAAGCTCGTGTTAGACACATAATGAAATAGTGTGTATAGCTACGAAAGCTAGTTGATGAGCTCGTGTTGGATACATAGCAACAGTCTGTCTAGCTGAGAAAGCTAGTTGATAAGCTCGCGCTAGACACATAGTGAAATAGTCAGTCTTGCTAAGAAAGCTAGCTGATAAGCTCGTGCTAGACACTAGTGAAAAAGTGTGTCTAGCTAAGAAAGCTAGTTTATGAGTTCGTGTTGGACATCCATGGGCAATCTAGTACTGCATATAATGTTTTATACTTTTGTGTATTTTATGGGACGGTGCTGCATTTCATGGGAATCTTAACAATGTAGCAGACTTGGTGTTTTTCCAGAATGGAATGCTGGAGCCGTGGTTCGAGAGTAAAGGCCTTGGTGATGCTGACCAAGTTTTGGCATACTTTGCTGTGTCCAAGCTTGGTGAACCTCCAATTGATGGGATAACTGACACGAATCCTGAGGGTTTGACTGCTGCGTACGGGAAGTGGGCATCTGCAGTTGCTGGAAGATTGCGTGCTGGAGGTCTCACTTGCAAGGTATAGAGTGTTGAGATTCATGAAGCTCTCTAGCAGCTTATTTGGCAAATTCATTTCTGTTGAGCTTTAGATTCGAGTTGGATTCTTTTTAGTTTGTCATCAGCCAGCCACGCTTGGTAAATCTGTGTTGGTGGAATGGAGCTGATAGTTTAATCTCCCATCCTAAACGTGATTTGTTATTTCATCATTTTCTTAAAGTTGAAGAGCTAAATCAGTGCTTCCAAGTTTCAAAGTGTGAAATAGACTGTGTAGTGGCTCTTCATTGGTTTCTATTATTCAACGTCTCTCTAAAGAAGATTTCTGTTGAAAACTTAGGTTCTTGAGAAAGATCCGTTTCAAAAGCAAATGCTTGAGAAGCTTATATGGATTTGTGCTTTCATGCTGGTTGGAGCTCGTCATCCTGGAGCAACTGTAGGTGTGGTAGAGAAGGAATTCCGCTCTGAGGTACAAAATCTAAATCTGTCAACTCCATTATACGAGGACTAAAATGTCTGTGTTCTTCATATGGACAAGTTTGATACATGTTCATAATACTATAAGCCAATCTAAATTTCACCGGCTTCAGGTTTCTGCACTCATAGCTGAGCTGGCTGCAGCAGCGGCAGCAGAAAAAGGTTTAGTCTTTGAAGAAGCTATGGAGGAGAGGTTGTGTGCATACTCGCGGGCTGTAGCTCACTTCCCTACTGCAGTTAAGGAGGTAAAAAGAACGTTGATCTCCTATATATGATGATATGGTACCGTGAATCCAGTTAATAACTTGTAACGAGCGCTAACTCTTAACGCTTGCAGTTGAAATGGAGGAATGGATGGTTTTACTCGCTCTCGGAGAAGGCAATTGCCCAAGGGAAGCAAGATCCATGCCCATTACACACAGCATGGCTCAAGGAACTTAACATAGTCAAGTAAATGTGGACTCATACAGAACACTTGAAATGATAGCAGGTCAAATAGACACCTAAATGTTGTTTTGATGTAATCAGGCCTTTATGGAATGAACTGCTGTAAACTTCTGGAGTAAAATAAAATGGTAAATTCATATACTGCCGGAGTGCTGGTTATCGTCTCGTCTGTAGATTCAGCCATTCAGTTAACAAAATTCCGATCACAACTCAATTCGATCGGCTAACACAAATTAATCGCATACATCAACAACAAACAATCAAAAATGGTATCTGATCGAGCGCCATCATTATACTAACTTAGATGATACTACCAGCCATTTTAATGCTGATGTATTACACAGACCACCTACTTTCAATAAAAAGATGACACTGTGTGTCGACCAGGAGTAGACGAGGGAGACAATGGTTTCGTCGTGGTGGTGATTTGGGGTGAGCAAAATCAACTGGCATATTGGAGGCCTGATGACTCCCGTTGGACAGTCATGGAATACTGGGAACGGCCGTTCACTGATGTTATTTGTCACGCGGGCATTGTGTATGCGTTGGATGATAGAATAAAAATTGTATCCTGTAGCGTTCATGGCCCCAATCCTACAAAAATCCAGCTACTTTGCGCCTACGATTGAAACTGGAAACAGGGCCATTTTTAAGTTTCTGCATTCGCTCTGCCTGCTTTTGAATTTTAAAGGAATAAGATTTTTCGATAGCATGTACTGTTTCATTTATTCATAAGCAAGATCTTGTTTCATTTTTTCATATTTGCATTGTCTTCAGATTGTGTTCTTGTGGCATTCGCTTTCAGCAATCACTGAGAGTCGTATCAAGTGTTATTGTGCTCCTTGCACATTCTGATTGATGGTGTATCCTAAATGGGTTATACATTGTTACGTAAACGATGAGATATAGGAGTAAATGGATGCCTTATCGTAACAAGCAAGAACTCATACTAAATTACCAGATCATATGTATAAAATTATTGACACTTCAACTGTACAGAAGTAATATGTATAAAATTACCAGACCATGAAAGGGTCTCTCATGGGAATTTTCCCCGGAAAATTCGCACAAGTTTGATACGTTCACTTAGATATAGGACATTTATTCTTAACTGTTTTTTCTACAGTAGTACTAACTCAGAAAGTGTTTGAAACAAGACAATGGCATGTCCAAGAGGAGCTCGTTGAACAGACATCATCTGCCTCGAGATGACTAGCAACACGACTAGGCAGAACAAGTACTCAACACAACTGTCTCGATAGGCAGCTGATCCTCCGGAAAAGGACAATCGACCTGTTTCTCTGCTAAAAGATCACAAGGTTTTGGTGTCACCTGGCTAGAAAACCCTGCAATTTCTGTACAGTTCCACGGCAACTTAATTTTCTTCTCTTTAGAAGGGTCCGGATTAGGGTCTTTGAACATCTCGAATGTCATGTTAGACATGCAAATCCCGGTAAAAGGATCATTTGCGATCCCAGAGACCTTACCAACAACAGTAACATTTTTTCCAACCACATTTTTATAGTTTATGTTTTGTATCACGGGAATTGCTTTTTCGTCGAATCCTGTACTAGGGTGTGAACCGTAGTCCCCTGACATCAGAAACACGTACTCCATTGTATCCATGGTCATGTTTCTGACGAATATGTCCTTGACATAAGCCCCACGTCCAATGGAGGTCTTGATGCGTATACCTGACTCTGAGTTAATGGCAATGATGTCCTCTGCGCGAACATCTTGTATTCCTCCAGACATTTCACTGCCAAGGGCAATGACAGCACTATCGGGTGAAATGCAAGTTAGTCTCTTGATGCTTAGTTGTTGTGTAGGCATCCCAACCTGTATCCCATAGCTGTCCCACCCGCTCTTTACTGCTATGCAGTCATCGCCTGAGACAATGTAGTTGTCGTGTATGCGTGTGTTGATGCAAGAATCTGCGGACGCAAGGTTAAATCCAGATTACAGTATTGTAATGGAAGATTAAACCAGTTTTGAACTTTAGGCCAGACAGAAATTAACAAACCTGGATTGATCCCATCTGTGTTCGGAACTGTAGTTGGAGCAATAATCGTCATCTTATCAACAATAACATCCCTATATATTTTCACATAACCGGAAACTTGTAAATGAACAAAGCTCTTTTAGGATCCTGATGCAATTTAGCAGGGGAAAAGAGACAGTACATACCTGCAATAAATGGGATGTACATGCCATGAAGGGGAATTTATCAATGTCAGATTAGAAATCTGGACCTGATTTGAGTACATGATCTCGATCACGTATGGCCTAGTGTTATTGAGCTGCTTCTTCTTAAACTTTTCCCACCATACGGCACCCTGTCCGTCAATTGTTCCATTCCCACCTGCACAAGTAGACAGCGAAAGTCCTTAATCGCCCAAGATCATGGCCTTTTCGCCTCAGAGGCTAAAGGAGAAGGAAGCAGTCTCGTGAAAGACAGTTTTTTCCTGACACGGGTTTAAAACACCCTGGAGGTAACGAAAAACAGTTTGGCAAAATATTATGTACCTGTAATGACAACATCAGTAAGGTTTGTTCCAAAAATAAGACTAGAGTGTCTTTTTCCGCCGTCTCTTCCTTCACCATACGAAGGCAACGCTTCCAGGATCGGGTAATCAGATTCTTGCTAGTATCCACAACACATAACAAAACATTAGACTTGGCAGAATTTCGAAACAGCATAGGAACTGGGGTGAACAAGGTACCACCTGGGATGCAAGAATAACTGCCTTGCTGTCAATATATAGTGTGAAATGACTAGTGATGTTAAATGCCCCTGTTAGCCATTTTCCAGCAGGAACTACCAGCTGTGCACCACCGTCTGCTGCGACTGTGGTAAGGTTTTCAATAGCAGCCTTAAACGCAGCAGTGTTTGAGGTCGTTCCATCTCCTACCCCGCCAAAATCTGTCAACAGCGCAGTGTGTTTCCGGCAATTTATCGCAGAGTATTGGACTTGGCATTCTGCTAAACTGAGACACACTACTCCTAGTATGAAACTGGCAAAAAACAACTTCCCCATTACCTGTATATAAGAAATGAAAGATTAATCAAGAAACATGAACTTCACAAGACAGATAATATCAAGAAACTGAGAAACAGGACAGATTTAGGTAAAGAAATGTAACAGTATCATTGAACCATATTAAAAAAAATCAAAAAATGTTGCAAATTTAAAGAAATCTTGATAAAAAATTGTTGAAATATCAAGAACAGTTACATGCAAACAGTAAAATTTACCTCTTGAATATGATTTGATTAATCTTTATCTACTTTTGTTCAGTTTGATTTCAACAGGTATGTATATATATATTATGAAAGTGGTAATGGCACCAATGGCTTGGAGAAAATTCCGAATTTCTTTTTTTTGGACGAAAGAAAAATAATCTTATTACCAAAATACCGAAAATACCGAATTTCACTTTGACTAAAAATAAGCCATTAGTCGAATGTGATCGTCAAAGTCAGCTTACTATTTTCATAATCTTGTCTATTTTTTTTCCTTTTTTCTTTTCTTAGAATTATCTAATCTTATCAAGTATGAAAAAATGACTACCACAAGCAAATTAATTACTAAAATCTGGAAAAATTTATATACATTTTCTTTTTCTATTTTAGTAGTTACATACTCATTTTCAGTAGGACTAGTAGTAGTAGTACAATTTATATACATACCTGTTGAAATCCAAATATGGCTTAGTGCAATAGAAATCTCATCTCATTCGCTTCGCGACACGCAAAGATACAAAGCCGTTGATGTTCTGTTTTTTTGTTAAAGTTTGGGGGTCGACCCACGAAATTAGTAAGTTATGCCGATGACAACAAACTACGGAACTTCACACTTGACAAGGTGGAGAAGTAACAAATTTATTCATATTAAGGTAGTTATCGAGAATACATCAGCAGCATACAGCAACAACCGAACTCTGATAGATACAAAATTCAACCCATACCCTCAACCAACAGAATGTAACACAATGTAATACGCCTTATGTGGGATGCAACCACACCGGTAACTTATTCTTAAAAGAGAACCGAACACTGAATAAATAACGCTTTTGATGCCTTCAGACGAGTTAATGAAGTCGAAAACAGTGGATCTGCTGAGCTTGATATGTTGTGTTCGAGTTTCATGCCCTCATCATCAAGTTGCTTCATGGGTCAATGTATTGAGGAAAGGTAGCATTCCCCATGTAGATATGGTCCATTTCCTCTCTCCATATCTTCAAACCAAAAACGTAAAGATAGCTGTGTGAGATCACCAGGACTAATGTGTTAATTACAATAGTGAATCTAGATGGTGATTCAAGAACGTACCAGGTCACGAGCTTCAAGCCTTATGAAAGGGACGTTTGTCTTGCGAATGTCGTTTCCATCTGGCCCTGTTCTGTAGTAATCCTTCCCGAGCCAGTGACTCTGGAACAGAAAAGGAGAGCAAAATCAAAATCAAAATCAAAACCTGGCAGAATAAGTAACTGACCTGGCTGGATTAACTGTTAGTTAGAATCATTAGAATAATGCATTGCACAATAATTTGCTTGTAATACAGTTATACAGAGTGATATGTACCTTTTTCGCATGTGAGAAACCAGATTGTATAACTGAGTTGCGAGCAATTTCACATAAATCGCATGAGCTCAACTTCCACACCTGACACGTAATTTAGGGGTTCGTGAGATCAACGACAATTAAAAATACAAAATTTGTGGTGGAAACCAAATAATGAAGTACTCACTGAGGCAGCAACACTGTATTCTTCCACTAGCGCTTGCTTTGTAAAGTGGATTTGTAATGGATCATCAGTTGAGAGGGAGACGTTGAGGCCTCTCAAGAAGAACTTAGGAAACGGATTCTTATTGTATTCTAAGAACAAAGAGTTGTTGCTCAAAGGAGACACAGCCAGACCAATCTGATATTTAAGGACAACTTAAACAATCAGAACATAATATGTGAAGAGACGGTTTATTTAACTTTTTTCATCTACTTACCTGGGCCAGGTAGTACAGATATTGAAGGACTGGCGCTTTTCTCAGATTGATTCCATGCGAAATGGCATGAGCTAAGAGAAATGATGATGCAAGATGGTCTATTTCCCCAGCCTGATCAAGTTCAAATTTTCACTATTAGCTCTAGATACTGGTGATTGGATGGGTACAAAAATATGAGACTTAAGCTCACCTCTCCACAATGAGGCCGGAACTTGATGACCGACATACCTTTTGATTCACGAAGCTGAAATAAACAAAATTAAAACATCATATTTTAAAATCTCAAATATCTGCAACAAAACTAGATAGTGTTCTCCTAAAAAGAATTGTAACGGCACGTAGGAAATGAGATTGCCAGCTTATGGTACCAAAAACGACAATGTGATTAGAATATTAATTAATGTTATCACTAATCAGTAAGAAGTTTTAGTTTTTTTTTGAAGAGGCAAATCTATTCTAATCCTACTCCTACTCCTACACTAACCCAATACCAACCTTATACCCCACACCAATACCAACCTTATAT
>JAYMSL010003869.1:0-11824 GCA_036897195.1 Plantago coronopus | reverse complement strand
CAATTATCAAACAATGGTTAAGATCACTAAGCTAGAAAAGATTATTCAAAAACCCAAAGGTTTTGGAATTGACAACTCCATTGCTTGCTAGTTGTTTGATGAATCGAATGCCATTACCCATGCTTGTTCATTAGCTTCACCACCACCTCCTATTCCAATCGACTTAGTTATCTTTATCTTGATTGCTTGTGATTGTTGCTTGCTTTTACAAACCATTAAACTAGTTTAGCTTGATTAAGTCCTAAGAGTACGGCCTCGGGGATAGCTTATCATTACACTACGTGCTTTTTCCTAGTGCTTTGGTACTATCCTTTGGCTTATAAAATTAAAGCTTGATTTGACGCATCATTGTCGAATATAAAGTGACTTACTTTTAACGAAGTGTCAGTATCAGTGTTTATAAATTCGTTGAGAAATTTCCCAGGAATCCATTGATCTTTGAAAAAGTCAATAAGATGCATTCCCAGTTTCATGGCAAGTCGATGTTTAAATTCATCTTTTAATTTCATGAGATTTGTCCAGAACCAATTGTGAGCTGGTTTTGATATGGCTTCTAGTATGGTGGTAGTCGGAAAGTATTTGCACTTATAAACCTTGTACCAAAGGGAATCTGTGTCGACCACGAGATTCCAAAGATGCTTAAATAAATAAGCTTTGTTAAGAGTGTGCAAATTTCGTATTCCGAGACCACCAATGATTTTTGGTTGGCACACAGAGAGCCATTTTAGTTTTCCTCGAGCTTTACAATTTTTCCTACCGTTCCAGAGGAAATTACGGTTAATTTCCTCCATCTTGTCTAATACCAAAGAAGGTATTTGTGTAATGGACATACAGTACGACGGAATGGTATTCGTAACTGCTTGTATAAGGGTTAGCCGACCGGCGTACGAATGAATTTCGAGTGCCATATATTAATTTTCCTCATCATTTTGTCAATGATTTGATCAAAGAGATCTCTTTTTTTGGATCCGAGTAGAAACGGGAGACCCAGGTATTTATCATGTCTTTTATTCGGGATCACTCGGAAGGAACGCGTGATGTTTTGTTTCAGACGGACCGGGGTGTTTGGCGAGAAAATAATACGACTTTTCTCCCAAAAAATGTGTTGGCCTGAGGCCCGAGCATATTGGGTTAGGGTGGTTTTAATCGTCTCCACATTATCTGGGGAAGCCCGCCCAAAAATTAAGCAGTCATCCGCAAAGCTTAAAATAGGGATTTTTGGGCCATGAGGGGAGGATTTAAGCGGTGTAAAGTGTGGTCACGAGATTTATAGAGGAGGTGGTGGATAAAAAGGTCCTGGCAAAGAATAAAGAGGTAGGAGGAGAGAGGATCTCCTTGTCTTAATCCCCGTGTAGGGTTCCAAGACGGATACCTTACAGTAACACTTGTTGTATTCTTTTAAATGGTCCGGAAGATAAATGGAATACAATTTTACCATGACACATCACCAAAAGGGCAAAATATAACATATCACACTAACATTTCTTATTTACTTTATTACTTTAATTTCTTTCTACAATAAATTAGAATCATAGATTTGTAGCTAGCGCATCACATTAAGTTGTTTCTCTCGGACTTGTTTGTCGTCGAACTCAAGTGCAATTGTGTTGCACTTTGCTAGCTCTCTGTAATTTCAGTTAACTCGTTCGTTCGTTCGTAATAACATTTTTCCGTTTCAAGAAAATGTAAAAAAGAAACCTTTCCTTAGTTCACTCTCTGATATAATCAATACACAAGTAGCATAGATCTATTACAAATCTATCTAGCTAGCTGTTGAATTGCTAATCAGCCTCTTGTAGCCCTTCCAAAACAAGTGAACCAATAAACAATCCAACCCCAGTAGCCCCAAGCAAACCACCTATCACCGACTGAGTTGCGACGAGGACTGCAGAGTCATCTGGGATCAGCAGAAAAGTGGCCAATGCGGCCACCAGAACCGGTAGAGATGCTGATGCGAGGACAGCAGGGGACAAGTCAGCAGCTTTCTCGAGTAGACTTAGGAGACCAAGGTCCTCTGCTTTGGATAGAAGTCCAAGCTTCTCTATAGATGACAATGTGACTCCGAGTTCTTCTGCTTTCGAGAGTAAACCGGCTTTCTCTACGCTGCTCAACACTTTGCGCCTCTCTAACTTCTTCACCACGTCGACTTCTAGCACCTCACTCCCCTCGTAGAATAGTCCAGCACCAAACCATTCTTTCTTCCACCCAGAATCATACTTATTCACCTTTAACATTAAAACAAAATAAACTCTCATAATTAATTATTAACATTTATGGAGGCAGGTGAATAAACTCTCATAAATTATAGGCAAAGCAATCAAGGAAGCAAAGCAAATATAATTGGAGGCAGGCAGGCAGGTACCTTTTTGGTGGAGGCAATGGCGACGAATCTTGGGGTGTTTGGGGAAGGAGGATTGGTGGTTAAGAATCGCCGTCCATTACCGGAGTTTTTGAGGTAACAGCATGGATTCGTCGTTGAAGTCATAGCCATTCGATAGCTAGATAGATAGATAGATATTTAACTTGAATTGTCTTTCTTTCTTTCTTTCTAACAGAAAAGAAAGATAATCCAAGTTTGATTGTTCAGTTGTGAAATTAAAATTCATGATATGCAAACTAACTATATTGGCTAGGCTTCGGCTGTAGAGTGTACACCAATCACAACCTACTCTTTATCCTTCTAGCCTATGTGGCTGTCTCTCACCCACACACGTGTTCCTTTATGTCTGGCCTGTTTCTTACTTTTGAGTTATGTCCACCTCCGAGGCTCTCATGACCAATTTATTTAACGGAAAAATGAATATTAATAATAATTTTCGGTGAACTGCAAAATAAAGCTTAGTAATGGTTTTTTGGAAACTAAACCATATAGATTAATTAAAACTCAAAAAACATTATATTATTAGTAGTAACCGCTTTTTCGTGTTTCTTGGGTTGCTACCATTATACATAACCAAATAACATGAAGCCATTAGGGTATATGTCCCAAATTAAAGAAGAAGAACTAACATTGTTCTCAAAACTACTAGCACTAAGTTGAGGGTCTGCATCTTCAACCAAAAGTTCATTACAAGTCTGGAGCCTACCACTTCCAAGCTTGGACAAAACATCTGCAGCATTGTTACCCTCCCGGTAGGTAAACTGAACCATGCAATCCTGGAAACCTTCACATAAACTGATTAGTTCCTGGAGGAGAGCTTGATGTTGCCATGCCACTCCTTGATGCATGTTAATAGCAGAAAACACATATTTAGAATCATTTATAACAATAACATGCGATAGATTAAGAGCATGTGACTGGGTGAAGGCCATTTTAACAGCCAACAATTCAACTGAATTATTATCTATAATGCCCAAAAAGGAAGCACAAGCTCTGATGAACTTGCCCTGATGATCTTTGATCACACATCCAATACCTGCAAGACTAGGATTCCCTAACCTAGAATCATCAATGCATAAACAACTATATTGAGCAGGTGGTTGATTCCACTGATTCCACACAGTCTGATCAACCACTTGCTTAGCAGGAAAATTTACATTAAGGTCTTGCATGATTTAGTAAGGTACTTATGAAGGTTTCCAGTATTGAACTCTTTCTGCTGAAATAAAAACATGTTCCTAGCATCCCAGATGATCCATAACAGAACCAATCTTTTAATTTGAAGAGAGGAGTTCAGGTTCTGATTAAACACCAAATGAGTAGCAATATTAGGATAATTTTGGAACTCCTCATCCATAAAAGGAAGAGCAAAAGCTCTAAACTTATCACAACTAAACACAAGATGTTCCAGACTATCACTATCATTATGACATATATGATATTTATAAGCAGTTTTGCTAGCAACATTGCAGAAGAATCATAAGGCCGCACCATACTATCAGGGGTACTAACAGAAGGGATTAAAGTAGTTCCAATCTCCCGAATGATGTGAAAAGGGATCAACTGCATCAATTCATTTAACTTCCAAGTACCATTGTTAATGAAATCAGCAACAATAACATTCCGGGGAGCAACAAAAGTCACAAATTCAATAAGAATCATATTGATAATCCACTTGTGATGTCATCAACAACCCAACTCACTAGATTGGGAAGGATATTTTTATGTTTAATTATACTTTTCCAAAGCCAGCTATGAGTAGATTTAGAAAAGACTTGCACAAAGATTCATTCTTAAAATATTTTTTCTTAAGAATTTGGCCACAAAGAGCATCAGGTTTTGTAAAAATAAACCAGGCCAACTTCAGAAACTAAGCATGATTAAGCACAGAAAGGTCCCTGATACCAAGACCCCCTAAAAACTTAGGAGAACAAGCAGTCTTCCAACTAAGCTTATAAGGTGGAGTTTTAGAATTTCTGTTATGATTCCAAAGAAAAGTCCTATTAAGCTTATCAATCTTATAAACACAACTCTGAGGACTCATTGAAACAGACATGGCATAAGCAGGAATAGTACTGGTAACATGATTGATCATGAGAATAGTCCTACCAGCTTAAGAAAGACAACTATTGTACCAAACATGTAACAACAATAGTTGAAACGGATATGGCATAAACTTAGTAATGGTTCTCTATTTATTTATAGCAGTAACAACAATAGTTTACATGTAAGAAACACAACCAAGAAATACAAATTTCTAATGCCCCAACCTCAAGCACCTTGGTCACCATCGGATGCCACCAGCCCATACTACATTCTTAACTAGAATTACTAACTAATTCTAACTTTCGAGTGTATAATGTAAATTAGTTAAGTTGAGTCGAACATTGACTTATATCGTTTAATTTTTAGGTATGATTGGCTTACGCTCGTCAAACTGCACATAATCGTAATCATAATCTGTTAGGTTTTTTAGTTGATCACGAGTTGCTAGAAAAGCTCTACTCGATTATGATTGTAATCGTTCGACTTTACATCTTCAAAATAAACAAGTTACATAATATGTAGGCTGGTTATATTGCTATAGCAATAATCACGCTGCAAGATCAAAATTTCCATTTACAGTTATACCCCTCTTTTATTATATGCAATGTTTCTTTTTTGAACGATATATTTATGTACACTAGTCCTACCACATTATAACTATAAGGGACCCATATGAAACATATAACTTAAAGTTAAATCATCTTATGCCTCTCCCTCGGGGTTCGAAACCCCGATCTCTTCTGTGCTACTCCATCTTTTTTATCATTAGTCCAATAACTTTTGAAGTTAAATTAATAACATGAATATGAAGTGGTGCATTTGCCCATGCCCGAAGTTAAATTAATAACATGAATATGAAGTGGTGCATTTGCCCATGCCCGACGTTATGTGATAAATTTAGATGAAGAAGTAAATTATGAAGGGGATGTATATTGTAAATATCTTTTGGTATTTGGATCGGAAAGCAAGCAGGTTAATTAATTTCATAACTTATTTCACAAATATATCTAAACTTTATATCTTATTTCACAAGTATTATCTAAACTTTATAATTTATTTCACAAATTTAGCTACATATTTTTTTCTCAAATAACTATACAAACTTTTGAGACCTTGTCACACGTGATACTCGTTTATATTGCGTGAACAAAAAAAAAGGAAAAAGAAAAGATATAGTTTCACAATAAAAATTCGCAAAATCATCCCCATCTAAAAATTATTTACTAACTAAAACGAAAAATGGAACAAAATCAGTAAACCCATAAACAAATCATATAAATTATAATCAAGTCAAACAAAGTGCAGTAAACCTACTAACAGTAACAAGTTAATTAGCAAACCTCTTTGAAAATATGGACCAAAACTTTCACGACCATTCAATTTATTGGCTTTTAGTGGTTAATTCAAAGAAGAATCATGAAACGTAGAGGTTCATGATAGTCTGGTTTGTTTGAGGCAACTTCAAGAACGTCTTCATCACACATCCACACTTTCTAACACATCACATTTTCTCTGACATAACCGATAACCGATCGCCTGATGGACGGTTGAGGCAAAAGAAGCAACAATTAATGATGGTTCTGAATGAAATTCCGTTTATAACCTAATTCCAGTAATTGTATTAGTTAGCATGAAACAATATATGTCGCGAGTTTTTATCGCGACATTATATCTCTTTTTCTTTTTTCTAAATTGTTGGCTAGTTATATTAAAAGTCAAAGTACATTTTAAAGTTGTCGAAATATAAACGAGTATGATGTGTGATAAAGTTTGGATAGTTATTTGAGAAAGAAAAAAGTCAAAAACGTATAACTCATTTTGTGAGACCAGTTATAAAGTTTAGATATATTATGTGAAATTAAAATTTTTGATTCGAAACCAACGAAGTTGCACTTTACCCACCACCCCCAGTCCCCACCCAGGTTGCTTAGTGCTTATTCCCAAGGAGAGGTGCACATTTATATACGAAAGGTTTGAAACAATGTATGTTAAAGGAAATTATTATAAACTAGTAAAAAATGTGCATACATACAGATTGAATATAAAACGGTAGCTGCAGATTATATGCATAGAATACGGATGGATGGATACAAAACAAACGTCGTCTACATACGACGGAGGACCTCATTTCATTAATTATCACTTCACTTCATCTTTCTTACATTTCCAGTAGTTCCAGTAGTTCCAGTTCAACTTGTTACTTGTCTTTTTCAATCTTCATTGCTTCGCTCTTTTTCTGTTTCTACATATCACTTTTTTTAATTATTATCTACCTATATAGCTTCTCTTCCTCCAACACCACCCTATATTCAACTAATAATAAATTATTTTGATATTAAATTCAGTTTTGTTGGATTCATACTTGGTTCGTTCCGTACAGTTTAGTTTATAGTTCAGTTGAATTTAGGTTCATTCAGTTAAAATTTGTGTAGTTAAAACTTATATTTGAAACACGATCAGTCCAGATCCACTCAATTTAGTTCAGAAAATTTAAGTTCAGTTCGGTTGCCGAATTGAAAAGACCCTAAACTAATTCTAATTATTGAAAGAAAAAAGAAAAAAAACAAAACAAAACCGCACAAAAATTACTTATGACCCAACACAACACAGGTATCAAAACATAGAATCTAGAAATCAACTCGATAACCTCCCGTGAACGAGGTTAATTCTACAGAGTCAACTTGGGACCTCCTTGTATGTATAATTATTATACTTGATATGCGAGTCCATTCATCCTAGTACGTTTCAAACCACACACAACTACAAGACGTACAAGAATGGGAAAATAAGCACACCAATTAAGAACAATAGAGGCAAACAGCGACACCAAGAGTTTCGTTCACGTAGCTTTCGATGCCTAGTTGGCAACATGTGAGTCAACATACTGAGGAGAGGGCGTTTAGCTTTTAACCAGTTTGCCGAGGACAAACTGACAGTGACTTAACATGATACGATGAGTGTGTCAGGCAGGTGGCCGAACAACTCTATTCTTAGTGATAATTAAACATTATTGGAATGAGGGAGAATAATATTAAAAGTCATAGGCGGCTATGAACAGTATGTGAAGGGTGTTACCTCTGGCGGCTCTCCCATGTTCCCTTTTATAGTGTGACATTGAGGAAATTAGGGTTCCTTCCTGGTGTTGTCAGTTGTCAGCTTAGGAGTAGTTTTCACTAAGTACCAAGATCCCATGGATGAGTCTAGTAAGCTTGCTAGGCCAGGCCAGCGTGTTGCTCGATCAAGCAACACGGCTCATGCGGTTCGTCTGGAAGCAAGTCGGCCGAGCGAACTTCGATCAAACGCTTTGTGAGCCGGTACTGGAGTGTTTTGAGACTTCTCCTTCTTAAGTTGCGCACTTGAACGTTCCTAGTGCAGTAAGGCGTATAAAGCACTTGTTACTTACGACAAATATCAATATAACAATACTATATTTGGATAGTAACTTCACAATATGGATTTTTCCCTAAATCGACTTTTGGCCAAGATAGGGTACCTTTTCTGGATTTTTCCCTCACAATATGCTATGTAAAATGTATACATCTTTAGGGGACATATTTCTTAAAAAAGGAAACTACGAAAATATATGCAATATAAAAGAAACAATTACGAAATTAATTTTTAAATATACAAATTAATTATTTTGCTATTATGACATGATTTGTAGAATGGTTAACACCCAGAATAATAATTAAGCTAGTTCAAGATTTTTGAACTAAACTAAACTAAATAGATCTGAAATGAAGTATAAATTTGAACCAACCAAATCTGAATGGATCTGAACTGAACTGAATGGATTTGAACATAAATTGAAAATAACAGACCCTTACTCCCTCAGTCCAATCACAAGTTTCTCACTTGTGTTTTGGTCAACAAAATAAGGTTTATTTCTTTTTTAGTATTATATTATAAGTACAGGTGGTGAGAGTACTTTTTGTGTATTGTAATTAAATAGGTGGATAAAGATTGGGGACCACATGCCCAAATAAGGAAATTGGAATTTTTGTAATGGACTAATAAAAAAGAAAGTGAGAAACTATAGACTGAACGGAGGGAGTACTTCGTTCTATTAAGAACTTACTAGGCAATTACTTTATCTAGAATTTAGAAATATTAATAAACAATTAATTTGTAAGAGTATTGTGTGAAAATAAAAGTTGAAAGTGAAAGATAAAGTAAGAGAAAAATGAATAAAGTAGTAAAAAAATTAAAACAAAAATAGTAATAATTGGTGAGGAGGATAATAAAAAGGGAAAATTATGAATTAGTGTCTTTTTTATATACTTATTACTCTTTAGTGATATATAATTTTTTTTGTGTGAAATAGTACATATATATGCGAACTGATGATGATGCCTTTTTTAAATATAGTAAATGTATTATATCTAGTTTAACTAGTCAACAATAAAATCTACTAAAACCCTTGTATATAATATAACAAACATTTAAATTATCCAACCAACAACAACAATCAGCTTAACAAACATCCGAATTACCCAAGCAACAACAACAATCAGCGGTAAAAACACATTTTTATCTCCTCCATCTCTGCTAATCGGAAAAACTCAATCACCGCTTCAGCCTCCATACAAGCATCATCGATTTTGGAGCACGCATCACTACTGTGTGATGCATGTGCGAACATTGGAAAATAACTAGGGTAAATTAAAGGTAGATATACTCCAGAAGGGGCATTTACAAAAAGAGGCAAAACAGTACCTCGCATTAATTAAGTTGACTAAAAATATGTACATTTTTGTCTGTACATTTGTGGTGTGGTTATGTTATAATTTGTGCTAAATGTACATGAAAACTTCCACATTTTAGCACATAATGTACAGATTATCAAAAACATGCCTTTTTTTGTTAGTTTTAAAAAGCACTAGGTAGTTTTCTGAATATATTTGTGTTGATGACTTGCCCTTATTTGTTATTTTCCCAAATAACTATTATTAAAGTTACATGGTTATGACAAGCATCACTAACAAGATGAAGGATGTCAACCTCAAATAATTGAATCCTCATGAAGTTTCTTGGTTATGCAAACATCATTCACAATGTTTAAGCATCAATCTACTAGTAATAATGAGCAAAAACATTTATTAAAGTTGCATGATTATAACAAGTATTACTATACAAACAAGCATCACTTCTCGTTTATTCAAGCATCATCAAGTAGGCGAAATATTTTGACGGAATGATTCTGGAAGTGATGATGCTTGGTATTGGTAGTGGGAAGGTGAGATTAATGGGAAAGTTTGAAAATTTCAATAAATGATTACATTACTTTTGGATTAAGAGTAAACTAAAGGAGGTTTGTTTTTACAGAAATTTACTGAATCTAGCTATATCACTAATCTGCAAAACGTTTTTCACTAATTTGCAAGATGTTTTATTTTTTATGTATCACTAAATTGCAAGGAAGTTTGAAAGTAGCACTATTTCACAATTTTCTCTAATAAAAAGTTCTTTTAATGGTAGGAAGTTTGTAGTGTAATACAAACAAGACAAATGATGAACTTTAGAGTATAATTTTTTCATTAACGTAACTATTGTTGGAAAATTGAAGTAAAAACAATGAGGAAGAGGAGTTGGATCAAGTTGGGAGGAATGGTGGGTTTGGCTCATTTTGTTGAATGTATGTGTTGCATGGGCTTGCAATTAGTTATGAAAATGTAAGATCACACAACATTAATTTGCAGGTGAAAGATTCCACTTGTAAGCAAGTTACTACACTACGCTTGGCTTTAAGTTATATTGTTAAATGTCTCTAGTATGCTCCACTCGTGTGCGCAGAGAGGAGAGCAAATCTTGGCCAGATTTGTACACAAGCGTGTGCCCGCACCTGCATACAACACGAATGTTGGACTGATTTGAGCTAAAATGGCTACTCCCGTGTGAGCATTTTTGCTGCCCGCTCTGTTGAATCCTTCCGGAAGTTTTGACTCTTCAAATTCAAACTTGTAACTGCCAAGAGTTATTGTGTTGTTTTGCATAATTACACAATAATGTTGATTGTGTATTGATGTGCAATGAGTGAGATATCAGTTACAAAACTGAGTAGTATCTACCCTCTCACTATAAGGCTGTCTCCAGCAGCAACGCAGCTGCTCGAGATGAAGCCACTCAGCCCTGCTCAGCTGCTGCTGGAGCAGTTGAGCAGGAATCGAGTTGTGAGGTGTGCCTCACCACTTATTTTATTTTTTTTTTATTTTTCTGCCTGTAAATATGTTTTATTAATTTCAGTTTGCTAAAATTAAAACCAAATGGAATCTGGTTGAAGTGGAAAGTGACGAATTTAATTAGTGACCAAATTGTAAGGTCCCAGGATCGATTCTCTCCTTTACATGTTTTTCATTATTCTTTTCTATTTTGTTTTATTTCATAATCTCATATTTGGTTTATTTCACAATTTTCATTATCCTTTTCTATTTTGTTTTTATTTCATAATCTTATATTGGTTTATTTCACATGCTCTATAATTATAAGAAATGACATTCAATATGAAATAGAATGATGGTTTAAAATAAATAAATAAATCTCAATTAATCAATACCATAGATATACAATAAAGTTTAAGATAAAAAAAAAAGGATAAAATGTAGGGATAAGAGGGGCTGAACTGATGGAGTAGTTTTTTTGCAGTGAGGCTGAGATTTAGTGCAATGCTGACATGGCAGAGTTGAGCCCCAAGTTGAGGCTGAACTGCTGGAGAAAGCCTAAATAGGATTCAGCTGGAAGAGAAGAACCACACAGAAAAAAGCTTTATTTCTCCTCTCTTCCTCTGTTGTTCTTCCTCCTTCCCTTTGCATTATAATTCATGCATTCTTTTAGTTCGTCGAAATTTGCTAGACTTACGGTGCTTGAGACGTTGGGCGTGCAACTAGTGGTATCGTTGTATCCTTGGTGACAACCGCCAACGTCTCAAGCACCGTAAGTGAAAGGGTGAATTTACTTTAAGGAAAAAGTCTGTGCACAAGCATCGATTCTTGACGATTCACAAACAATTTTTTGTTCTCCTATACTTTGTTAATATCTTATATATATATGTAACAATTATTAATTCTTATGAATCCTACTCCAACCAGAAGATTAATTTGAGTAAGAGTGGCTTCATTGCTGGGAAGAGAGCTGCTAAGGAAGTCATTTATTAACTGTTAGTCATGAGTGATATGTGCTTTCCTTTCACTTATTTGGGTGCTCCCATCACCAAAGGTAGAAGGAAAAAGATCGCCTTTCAACCCCTTTTGCACAAAATTAGACTTAAACTCACAGGATGGACACTACAAAAAAAAAAAAAAAACTCAGTTTACACAAAAAAATTCCTAATAAATAGAATATTTCAGCTGCAGTACCCAAAAGCTATACTTCAGACCAACACACAACCAGCACTCTAGTCTA
>JAYMSL010003868.1:0-11825 GCA_036897195.1 Plantago coronopus | reverse complement strand
CTGGGTAAATCCTTGGCCAGATATCCTGTTCTGCGCTCATGTTGCAGCTCAAGCATCCGTCTGGATCTGGTGAGCAATGCTCTAGCAAGACGAGCATGATGCAAACGAAACGTTTTGCCCTGAGTAGGTCATGGATGCTGGGATATAACCATGCTTCATTGGGACAAATTTCATCACTGAAAAGAATATTCTGCTTTAATAGGATGTAGCAAGAGTAGCAAAATGTATTACATCAATTTGTGTTTGTATCTGTCATTTCATTCTATAAAAATTTCCTGGTTACTAGTATGAGATCTTGAACAAGCTGCAAGCATCTCCGCTGTGGAACAAACAGCGTTCAGACATGTCGAATAGGTTACGTGCTCTATCATCATCACGCTTTAATAGCTCAGGATCATTGAATAACTACTTCCACACATGTTAAAGTCTGCTTAAATGCCAAGACATGTTGGGGGCAGAAAAGGTTTCTGTGAATCTCCATATCTTTCCTTTGTATTACTCTTTCGCCATTTTCTGGGCACATGAATCATGTCCTCTTTTTCTTCTTTGCCACCATACATGAGACCAACCGGATTTGCTAAAGATAACGACCATCATTGCTGAAATAAAAATAGTAGAAACAGCAAACACGGAAGGTAAATATGGCATAGGCTTGTACTTCCAGAGTGCTGCTGAACTATCAATGGAGACTGATGCAAATCTTTCCCCAGGTTGATTACTCCTGCAAATAGAGAATAAATAAAAAAAATAAAATTTAATGTGACATCACTTCTGAAATCCAACAACAATTCAGAAGTCGGTATCGAGCATTAAGTTGAAAAACAATGATCATGGAAAAATCATGCATCTTCAGTGGGACTTTCAGAGTGACACTCATGTCTGTAAAGTAAATTTGCATCAGTGAATGAGTGGTACATTCGCCCGCTGGTCTTAGATGAGATGGAAAAGTCAATCCACATAGCATATGCTCAAAACTGCACTATGTAAGATTAACTAAAAGAAAAGGTTATCCATACGAGCTATTTGCTAAACCTGAAAGGTTTAATTTTATAAGATTAAGCATTTAACAAGAAAGAAATGTATAAAACATCCAACTAAGCAATATCTGAACAATGAAGGAGTCCAAACTCCATACTTGAACTGAGGATGTACACGTTACAGCCCATACAAACCGAAAACCTATGTAGTACAATACAAATATGTCTATAGGGTAGAATCCATACGACCAGATACATATTTTCTCGGATTCTTTTGAAATACATGTCCTGCCTTTTAATTAATTTAATTATAATTAGAAACAAGATTCCCAACTCCCAAGGTTTGCTTAGTTCTTTACGCTTTAGAACTGAAGAAAAAGAATTCAATGAGATATAGAAGAGCTATGTTGAGAAGAAAGAATCCTAGATAAGAATGAAAAAAAGTGTCTTGGTTTTAATATTCATAACGTTGGACTAAATGTAACCGTATTATAGTATACCTATTGAAAAAAAAAATTAATGTATTTTATCCTTGACGTATATGTATCCTGTTTTTGGGACTTCAACTTATCCGTCTTATACCCCTTTCAGGAGCTGTATCCGCATCGGTCATCAGTGCTTCACAGATGAAAACATATAGGACATGTAGTAAACCAGTACCACAGAGAATCCATTATCACACGCAGACAGTTCAAAACCTTACAAGATGATTACAAAGAAGGACAGACGAAAATGACATACCCAAATAATTCCTTCAATGATTTAAACCAGTGCGTTTTACTTGTTCTTCCATAGCTTGAAGTTTGGTCCGCATTATCTTTCTCAGGAACCTCTACATGATAAATGATAATAAACTTACAAGACTTAAAATTTGATAAGGAACATTGAGCAAAGCCAACAATTAAGTATACCTTTACTCATGCCTGTGCGAGCATAGCCCTCAATATTCCGAAGTGAAGCTAACTTTTCAACCAAGGCACGCTCTGCATCACTATCGTTGTTGTAATGAAATATCAGTTAATTCGTTAATGACTTGAGATATAATTATCAAACCGGAGGTATTAATGACACCAGAATAAGATATGAACACGCATGTACTCAGAGAAACTTAACACTAAAAGCAACCACGCCTAAAATGTGAAGGTAGTTGGATTTTCAGCTCTAAGAGAGTTTCATAAATTGGGATCTTAAGAAATTGAGTTTAATTTCACTCACAATAAAATGCCAGGGAAATTACAGTAGCTAAAAACAGGAGTTAGTGCATCAAGTTCCTACGTTTAAGTAATCTTATATAAAGAAACATAAAACAAAAGGAAAAACAATAAATTTTCAGATAGAAAGGAAACATTTATGAGCAACCAACCACTCTTACAAGCAAAAATAATACTTCTCCTCTTGTCAAATGAATATAATACTTCGTCCCTTGTCAAATAAAAGGTAGATACTATGGGACACTTTCTATAGCTGAATATCCAACAACTATCTAATATGAATAAAACTCTTATATAGTAATTTTTTCATAATAAGCAATAACATTTAACACAAAGCTCAATCAATACCAAACAAGTAATCGATTACATCAAACATATCAATTATTTTCATCAGAAGATAGGCCAAAATATGTCATTGCATGTGTTGATTAAGTGAACAGCTCACAGAGCTTAAAATGCCTCATACTTAAATAACTACAGCTTGACACGAACAAAGTATAAACAAACAAACGCATCGATTGTAGAGAGCCCAAGCAATACTTAATTTGAACAGAACATACATAATACAAACCTAATTCTTCTTGGAATCTGAATTTGCACAGTGAAGAAATGATCTCCTCGACTAGATGGTTTATTCACGTTTGGCACACCCATGTTATGCAACTTCAATTTACGTCCTGGCTGAGCCCCTGGAGGTATCCGCAACTCCTTTACACCTTCAGCAGTAACAACCTACATTTAGCAAGAAAACCATACGAATCAATTTCAAGGGTCACTGTTGAAGGAACATCTTTGCCATAAAAATTATTTAATTTGTTGTTTTTATATTACTATATGATGCTAATATTATTATTGTTATTATTGTTACTATTATTTTTATTATTATTATTATTATTATTATTATTATTATTATTATTATTATTATTATTATTATTATTATTATTATTATTTAATGAATGAGAAAATATCAAAAGCCCAGGAAAGAATTTATATTCAATCTGTCAAACCTATAGAAAAATCATATGAAGATGAAGGACTGAACTGCACTAATTAAGTTTTTGCATTCCCAATTTCTTCCTAATTAACACAGCAAAAATTAAGAAAATGCATTGAAAGTATAACATGAGAGAATCTAGATGTGCTACTACCTTTTTCACAGTCCCCAAAATGGCTTCTGTATAGTCTACATCTACTGTTGAGAATAGATTCATGCCATCTCTCTTGATACCTTTTTTCTCATCGACGTGAAGAATCAGATAGAGATCGCCGGTAATACCCCTGCGCTTAAAACCCAGTGCCATGAGATTACCTTATTTGAGGAACATATGATGAGGGCATAGTTGTCGATCGCGGATAGCGGTCGCTCGCGGCCTTGGCCAAAACGAGATAGTGTCGCGGCGCTATCGCACAGTTTCAGACTTAAATTAAAATTTATAATATAAACTTCAAATATAAGCATTTTGTAAACTAAAAATACATACACAAGTCACAAAATCATAAATAAGAAGTCATATAGAACTTAATAAGAAGAGACGGAACACTTGAGGAGGAGGGCGGCGGCAGCGGGCGGCGGGCGGGCGGAATCAGGAGAAATAGAAGAGAAGGCGTGAAAGCAAGCAGAAGCAGAATGAATCTGCTTTCTGCTTCTTTTCCCGTTAAAAGGGATTTTGGGGGTAAATTCCCCAAGCACCACTCGTGCGCGACCGCGAACCCGCGATCGCCCTGCAGGCCGCTACGGCCTGTTCCGTAGTGTCCTGCAGGGCCAACCAGCGATCGCCCGCGATCGACAACCATGGATGAGAGTGCTACAAAATCTGGACAGAAGGATGTATACCTAAAGAATTAATATAAAATAAAGACCATGCAAAGCAGGCTTTCATTTGGTTGGAAGTAAAGCAGCAGTGTGTTCAAAGAAATAATATGATGACGAGATCATGAGAGTGTCAAAAGAAAGAGTTTCTTTTACGACAAGACATAAATAACATTTGTCTACATGTATCTGTAAAAGATGATTTAACCCTGCGCATGTAACTAGATAACTATATATGTAGTCGTATAACAAGATAACATGGAAGTAGCCTATTGCTGGTATAACTCGATTTTTTTTTTTTTTTGGGGTCTGCTCATCACAGTGCCAATAAATGTTAAAAGACAAGATACACATAGCGAAATCAGAAACAAACAAGTCAACAGTGATGGGAAATTTTCGAGTTATGGGACTGCAGAAGAATAAAGAATTAACTATATACAACGCTCTACTGCAGAAGATAAACTTGAAATAAGCTACACTGAAGTAGCAATAAAAGACGAACAAAATTATTCACTGCAGAAAATCGGGGTAGCAAATACTACCACCATTTCGGTTTACACCAACCTCTTTTTGTCAGAATTTCCATTTCCTCGTACTTTCATTGTGGCTCCATCTTCAACTCCGGGAGGAATGACCACCGTGATATTCCGTTTTGCTTGAAATTCACCCTGGCCACTGCATCTCCTGCACCTGTCCGTGACTACCTTCCCGAATCCTCCACATTTTGAACAAGTTGTCACCTACACTACAGTTCATAGATAATCATCTACACTGGATGTCAAATCAAAATATGGAATTAAAACTTTGAAGCTTCTGCCTTCTAAGACAACACATCATAACAAAAGCTGACCTATAATTAGAACAAAAAGGGTGTGTCGGAGTATAATACTACAAAGGCCTGCAATTTGAGTACCTGAGACATCATTCCAAACGGTGTCTTCTGGGTTTTCGCCATCCCGCCTCTACCTCCACAATCTTTACATGTTTTTATACAATCGCTGGACTTTGCACCCGTTCCATCACAATCATCACATGTCTCCATACACGTCACTTTGATCTCATGTTTCCCTCCAAAAATTGAGTCTTCAAAGCTCACATACAAATCATATCTGCGAAGTGAATCCAGTTAGAAGCACGATAAAAAGAACTATGATATGCAAACCACAGTTTACCATAAATATATAGTAATTTGCTAACAGCCTAACACCATATACAGAAAAGAAAGATGCATATTAACAACTGTACAAAGACCCATTAAGTAAGTTTGAAGACTGTAAACTGAAAATGCATTATCATGACTAACAATGGGAATGAGATTTCAACGCGCTGGCCTCGTGGACAAAGGTTGGTACCAATGCCTGAGGTCACCCATCATAAGGTTTGTCAAGAGCAAACTCGCTTAAATTTGAAAGTTTCACAGATATGCTCCTGGAGCGGAAGATTCATCTTGTTGGTATGAGAAGTATTACCAATCCTCTACAATAGATACCATAATATCGGGTGTAACCGGAATACTACTGACTAAGACACATCAGCATTAGTGGATATCAAGCTCCCAGTCCCAGAAGTAGATATCATAATTGGGTCTCAAAGGGAATGGTAGCTTGATATGAAAATGAAATTCTGAAATGCTAGGAGCACTTTTGAGGGATGTAAGAGTGTCAAATAATTCTTCTCTTTCCTCGATAACATACACAGTAGTGTATAATTTATTCAAAGATCCCAGAACTTTATAATGGGAAAACACAGAACTTATTCCACAGAAGACCGACTAAAACATTACATGGAATAAATGTGACATAAAACTCAACCTAAGTATTATTACCGGATATCCAGATTTTGGCTGCTATTTTCTCTAAAGTTAAAATTGAAGCCTCTTGGTCCACCTCCTACTCCGAAGAAGTCATTGGATTCTCCAAAATATGAAGAAAATACTTCAAAAGGGTCCATCTGTACGACGTCAATACACTTCAATACTTAAGTAGGCAATCACTGGCATGGAAGTTAAGCAAGTAAATAGATTAAAAGTAGCCAAGAAAAGCAAGAACATGATTCTCTTGCCAATCTGAACAAATGAAAATGGCAGTCACATAAAATTACCCCTTCTGCTTGTGGGCCAGCACTTGATGAATCAAACTCTCCACGTAGACCTTCCTCACCAAAGCGATCATATAAAGACCTTTTCTCACTGTCTGATAGTACCTAAACATAGGCTTAGTTAAGATTGGAACCAAGATGCATGAATCAAAGGACTAACCATACCAAGTTCTTTTATTCATCATTCAAAATTTGGTGGCCTTTATCATTTTAGGAAAAAGAAAATAATATATTAATATCCCAACATTAATTGGTTTTATCAATAAATATAAGACTTGGTCCAGATAGAGGCAAGTAAACACTCCAGACCAAGAAATAGAAATACTCATGTGACAATAAAGCAGAAAAGATTGTTGAATACATGAACAGAGGATCTCCAGATGGACACAAAATAAAAACAGTAAGGAAATGCAACTTCCTGTGAGAAACTAAGAAAAACAAGGATACCTCATATGCAGCAGCTATCTCCTTAAACTTCTCTTCAGAACCAGGTCTCTTATCAGGATGATACTGTTTCCATAAAAAAAAAAAAGCATTGAATTTCAAATTATTAATTTACCATAACATAACCCGATCTCAGACTACAGAATTCAGTCGATCAACACAATTACATCTCAACGTAATTTGATAGCAAAAAACATTTACTACAACGTACATTGAACTCGGCATTCGAATACTGGAGCAGCTTAGCTAAATTCCCTATCAAGAACTATATTTGTATCTCAAACAGCTAAATTCTTCGACAATTTTACCAAATTAATCAAACTCTTCAACACAAATGGAATCCTTATCAGGATAATATTGTTTCCACTTTCCACAAAAGCATTGAATTTCAAATGTTCAATTTACCATAAAATAAACCGAACTCAGACTACACAATTCAGTCAATCAACAGGATTACAAACCAAAAAACATTTACCACAATGTACCTTTCAACTTGGCATTCAAATACTGGAGCAGCTAAATTCGCTATCATGAACTATACACATGTACCACAAACAACTAAATGTTTAAAAAATTCTATTAAATCATCAACTTCAACACAAACAGGATCCTTATCAGGGGATGATACTGTTTCCACAAAAGAATTGGTTCTTCGAATTTTCAATTTTCCATAACATAAACTGAACTCGGACTACGGAATTCAGTCGATCAACACAATTACATCTCAACACAATTACATAGCAAGAAACATTTACTACAATGTACATTGAACTCGGCATTCGAATATCAAGAACTGTATACATGTACCTCAAACAACTAAATATTTCTACAATTCCATCATATTCACCAAACTTCAACACAAATGGGATCAAACAACATCAAACATATATATAAAAAGCTCCGGACTTTCAGCAAATTTTTCCAAATATTGAATAACCAGTACCTTCCGAGCAAGACTGCGATAAGCTGATTTGATTTCCTGCAAAGTGGCATTTCTACTGACATTGAGGACCTTGTAATAATCGGAGCTGGTTTGTCTTTTAGCAGTGACAGTGAACGAACCGAAACGACGCCGTCCGCCGGTGCTGGAGCTCGTGGAATTGGAAAATGCTGAGCTGAGCTTCAAGGTTGGGAACACACTGGATGTGAAAGCTTTGAGAGATGGAGAGTAATTTGAGCTGCAGGAGATGAAATTGGGATTAGGGTTTATGGAATTTGGAGTGAAAGTAGGCCAATTTGGGGTTTTGGATAATACTTGCATTGCTTTTGGTGAAGAAAGGTTTTAGAATGTGAGAGCAGCTTCTTTTCAAATGAAAAAACGCAACAGCATATATCAGGGTGTCCCTATAGTTTTCGGTCACAAAATACTTGTACGAAATCAGTAAATTATACGGATTTTAAGTACTCAATATCCATGTAGTCGTTGGGTAAGATTGACGGTGGATCATCGCAAAAGGTGAACACATATGCTTTGTGTCTCAACTTTTCAAGTATATCTCTACTAGTATGATGTATGTTGGAGCTCCGTGTATAAGACCATGTTAGAAAGATCGAGTTTGAGCTTGAAGTTCCACACAATTATTGTCTACGTGCTTACCATTGATGCATAGATTTTGTGGTGTAGAATACTCCACATATACGTGCAAGTGTGAAAAATACACAATAAGTGATAGGTGTGGAGTATTTTCCACCAAAGGTCCTGGTCTATACAAATACATTCCAAGTTCCATGAGAGTCAACATTCCAAGGTCCTGTCCCGTAGTAATTTATAAACTACTTTTCAAATGTCATTACTATCGGTTAAATTTATACACCCAACGTGAATGTGTCAAATGTCACATTTATTCCCAGCTTATACCAAGATAACTTTTACTATTACTAATATATTCCTTTACGCATATCTTTTCTGTATTGGAAAAACTGAAAAATAAAACTCAATCTACGCGGACACCATATTCACGTGTGTTTGTCTATACAGGGGCAAAGATGCAGCTGAGAAGCGTATTTCCAAAGGTGTAGTCCATCTATTTCGTTTCATGTCTCATTTTCTCCAACACATGCATCTCCACTTCTCCACAAATATCTTCATCGTGTTCCATACGCTACAATTAAAAATCACATCTGATGCGCTCAAAGTTTCTTACGTCTTGCAGGGTGCAATATATGAAGTGTTTGGTCACCCAGGGATCACTTCTGAGTCCCTGTCAACAATTATAGTTGGAATACGTATCCCTAAGAAAGTTTAATTAACGACCACAATGCCCAACACCTTCGTGGTAGTTATCGAAACTTCTAGAAATCCCACAATTGACCTACTATCATCGTTTTGTAGTAAACACCAAGCTACAACTGATCTGGTATCACCAAAAAGACTTGCATCCGTATTGAGGTTCATCCAATCCCGAGGAGTTCCAAAGTGAGTATGATCACATCACATACTCTTCCACAAAAATTGACAGCACTTACATGGTCTATTCAGTACTTGTCCCTCTGAAACATATGAGTCTCCAATTTATGTGGTGCTTGTCCCATTGCATTTACAGGCCACTAATTGTGTGTGTAATTACATCTCCATGTTCCATGGTCTTGTTTGCATGTTCAAGTACTCACATCTAGCTCAGCTGCACATGGTATCAAATCAATGCCCAAATCTTGCTAAAAGTCATCTCAATCATACCATGTGTTAGAAGCCCGGAAATCCGTCTCAGTGAGTCATCCGTCCTAAACAGTGGTCTAGTCGTTTAAGTGTAGTTTAAACGAGACTTATTTGAAACAGTTTTTCGAGACGTATTTGAAAAGACAACAAAAATTAAAACTCAGCACATTCACATGACAAATATACAAGTTGATGATGCTCATCAGAGAAGATCATCAGCACAAATAGAACAAGGCCTAGAAATTAATCAACTAGAAGAACTCAGAAACTTTGTTTCAATCCCAATTTTGTGCGTTAAATAAGAATGCAGCCGGTTCGGTTTTACATGTTATCTATCATTTCCGCCCTCCCCTACTCTAATAGTTCTTGCTCACTCTCTTCATCTTCAAGCGAATCCTGTTGCGGTTTGCTTGGAATTTGGTTAAAATCGCGAGAGTGAACCAGAAGGCCATCGTCAGCTTATCTGCAGATAGCAGCAATCAACATCTTCATCCCCAGTCTGAGGTCCGATGGTGATGAGTCGCAATTCATCAGTTTTGCAGAACTCGATTCTGAACGACAAGGGCTCCTCTTTGACAATTGGGAGAGGAGGGAATCGGCGTGCAAAGGCCTCCAAGGCTTCCTTCATCCACAAGTGTGCACATTTCTCTCTAGCTTCACCAATAGTCATCTGTTGAAACAACGCATTTTGACTAAGCATAAGAGTGTGTACTACTACAAAGAATGATCCTGACTGTCGTAATATGCGATAATTACGTACCCAAACGCGTTTACGGACGTTCTTCTCAGGCCAGACATCAAATTCCTCAGTGACAAGCAAAGGGAACATGGATCCCTCATGCAATTTGTCTTTGCTTTTGCTCTTGAAGGTCCATTCACCTAATTTGTCCTGTAAAAAAGCATATCATAAACTTAGAAAACGGGTATACGCCTATACTGGAAATCGAATGGACTCTTTAGAACATCGACTGACTTTATATGAAGTCCACGGCAAGTTTTTAGAATGTTCATGTAATATTTATACACATACAGTGTAACTAGACCGGGTCTAGGTAATAATTGTTGCGAAAGAATACATAGTAGTACTAACCCCAAGCAAGCCTATAACACCGGCCTCCTCCAGAGTCTCGCGTGCAGCAGCCAATTCAATATCCTCGTCAAGCTCCCATCCACCCTAATGAATCCATTACAGAATTGAAAAATGTCAATGCCACAGAACAAAATCAAGACACAATCCCAAATGAGAAGAGAAATGTAGCAAAAGGATACCTTAGGGAACATCATCCTAGGACTTTTCTGGGAACTGATCAAAAGAATCTCCAGATCTTCAATAAATGCCCCATGGATTGGTGATGCCTTGCCAGTTTTTCTGATTCTGTATGGAATACATCTGCATTACAACCAAAACCCCCAGAAACTAATTAGTCCCATTCATCGAAAGAAACAAAAAAGTCAGACAAAACCAAATGATTCGGCGCCCTTATTGAGATGGATTAAAATCTCGATTTTTAGTATATACATTGACTATTCTTGAAAACATTTTATATTTCAAGATTTTTCGAATAGTATAATAACATTTACAAAGGACTAATAAAAGATTCTACGTTGATTTCATCTCAATGAGCTAAAAACCGAACTTTTCATAAAAATCTTCTAATTTCTACATATGGGAGAACCAAATTAGTCCCATTCACCGAAACAAAAACAAAAGGTCGACAAAACTAAATGAGACGGTTGTCCATAATAATAATTCGTCCTTCATTGAGATGGATTAAAATCTCGATTTCAGTATACATTAACTATTCTCCAAAATAAAAAATATTTAATGATTCTTCGAATCGTCTAATTAGTTACTATTAACAATTATAATCGACAAGAGAATTCTACGTCAATTTCATCTCAACGATCCAAAAACTCGAACTTTCATAAGAATCTTCCAAAGTCTAGAGAAACAATATTCCAATTTCCAACTATGTCAAACTCTCTAACAACCCTCCCTCCTATGCAATTTGATGTCAAAGTTCGTAAACAAAGTCTACGTAGGAATCTTGTAAAAGAACGGATGCATTTCATTTCGATGAGCTGAAAAATCGAACATTTCGAAACATAAACAAAGAAAAGACATACCCGACAACCTGGCGGCACCCCTGGTTGTACCGTTGCAGGAGGCGGCCCGTTCGTGGAGGCGACGAGACCAAATTCTTGATTAACTGCATCTTCAAAAAATACTTATAATAATTTATACAACGATGAAGAACTATTGTTTTTTTCTCTTTCTTGTCTTTTTACAGTGGAGAAAATCGATATTTTCTCACGAGGAAATGGGTGAAGGAGGCGTCGGATTTGTAATGTATCGATCGATATTGTTTTCCGAGAAATTCTCTGGGCCAGAAAAGAGATTGTGTTCTAGAGACTAGAGGGGAGTGGAGGTGTTAATGGTGGAAAATGAATTTGTTTGCTATTTTGGTGGGATTGTTTGTTTGGGGGTTAAGATGATGATGATGATGATGATGATGATGGATGAGGTTGAAGCAGAGTCTCTGGTTTTTGGTTTTATAGGACTGGGGAAGAAGATGAAGAAGATGCAATGTGTAATGGGGTCCGGGTAAATTGCATGTTGCACCCTTTTA
>JAYMSL010003867.1:0-11825 GCA_036897195.1 Plantago coronopus | reverse complement strand
AAAATGAAACAAAAATAATAAAGTGAAATAAATGAAACCACAAAATAAAACAGCTCCTAGAATCAATCTTGTGACCTCCAGTATAAACACAACAGGTTCATACCATTCGGCAAATCCAAGCTATTAACAGTATTGTTGACAAAACAGTGTAATATACAAATTTAAGTAAATGAAAAAAAAATAAAAAAAAAGGAATTTGAGTGTTCAGCCGCGCCTCAAATCTTGAGGCGGGGCTGAACACTCAGCCCCAGTTCAGGCGCTAATGGAGCGCCTGAACTGGCTCAACTCCAGCAGGTGCGCCCCTGCTGGAGTTAGCCTTAGATGCTAGGTGCATAAAATCATGATGGAAACAAGAATATGAATGGTAAAACTAGAACCAAAACCCCTAGCTGATTCAGGTATATATCTATGTATAATAAACTGCGTTGTAAAATCTCAGTTTTTGTCTTCGTATATTTCTGCTGCAATTGAATCTCTGCTTGGTCACGGAATTGCTTTCGGAAGAGGTAAACTTCTTGGATTTTAACGGTTCAGATTTCTTAAAAAACAGTGAATTCAGTGTTTTTTCTGGAGTTCTGTGATTGATTGATTAGAAACAGGTAAGTTCATTCAGATTCATTGACTCTGTATCTTGATACTACCTTCTTGTGGTTTCAATTAGTTCCTTTAAGTTTTCTTCTTCGGGCTCGAGGCGAAAACCCCTCCTTCTCCTCTATAAGAGTTGATCCCAAGACACTTATAAACCAAGTGCTAAAATTGCGCCACATTCGCATGAATCTCTATTACATACAGCACCAGAAGTCCATCTAATATTTTGCAATCGTTAATATTGACCCAAAGGTCGAATCTATGTGATAATAACAAACATTATATAAATTATGGACTAATTATTTTTAAATAATAAAAATTTGGTTGAAGTTAAAATTACTCACAAGTAAAGTTGCTACTTTTTAAAACTTGGCTCAAAACATGTACCGATAGTTCTACTGGAACTAATTCACTTCACTTGATCATAATAGGCAGAATGTTGTCTTGGTGTACTAATTAAATTTACTATATTAGCATGAAAAGTCTCCAAAGTAAAGTCACTCAAGAAATTGAAACGTTAACGGCCTAAAAGTAGCCAACAACTCTCTACTAACACACTTACAGTACCGAAATTTTGTTTGTCCAAGCACTATGTTATCCCCTTAACACGCTCGGTTTCCATGCCCTGTTATCCATATAATATTCCTTACACATCTCTTACACCCTCTTACACATACCCCACATATCCCACACTTTTCTATTTTAAACATACCCCACCTCTTACACCTCTCTTACACATCTCTTACACCCCTAAATATTCCCTACTAAAACCTACTAAACACTAACTCTTATCCAAACACTTTTATCAACTCTCTACTAACACTCTGTTCACTATTCATCTGTTAGCTAACACACCAAACTCCGTTAGCAAGTTCTTGACCACTCAGGCCGTTTATGTTTGTAAAAAACAAGAAAAAATAAAAAGAAAAGGTAAAACATGAACTGGTTGTTACTAAGCTCCGTTAAATTCATCTAAAGATTTTTAAAGTTTAAACTGAATTAAATGGACCCGAACTAAACTGAATTTAAGTATAAATCCAAATCACGCACATCTAAACTGAATTAAGTAAATCTGAACTAAATTAAATTCAACAAAAGTGAATAGATCGTTCGTTAACATATTGTTCTAAGCCATCAGATTAGGGACAACCTTCAGTCCGGTACATTTTGGGCTCGGGTGTACCAACAAATTTTCCCAAAAGACGGCGCTACCGGCACACTCGTGGATTGCATAAATTGCCCCTCGCCTACATGTTCATCGTGTCACGTGACTCCCTACTGAGAGCTACTATGGCTACGCGCGTGTAATTTCACAAATGAACTGCGGTCACAATTTCTTCCGTTGGTTGAAAAATTCCCACGTATACTAATTGGTAAGTTGCCTTACCCCCCTCCTGAGATCTAAGGCTCGGTAAATACTCATTGTCTTTAGAAATTCAAAACCTTAGTAAGAATTCCCTCATACTCTAACTAACAAGCCAAACCACTGGACACTTATCTTTTTCTCCGTGGCTGAATGTTCTTGGTTGTTTTACAATTCATTATCTACAGCCGAGGTAGAGGAGGATGAACACTTTCATGCTGCGAGATTACTGGTAATCTATTTATTCCAAGTTTCATTTAAGTTCTGTATATTTGAAAAATCCTTAAAGGATGTTGCATTGATGAGGACTACTTCTTTTTTCACTGTAGATTGACCATGTTGAGCGTAGGATAAAGTACTCGAGCACGAAGAAGAAGCTAAAGATTTTCCAGAAAAATTGGACTACTAAGGTTGTAAAATAGTCTGATTCTCCCCATCAACCTACATGTAGTTTGGATTGTGGGTTTGTTGTTTGTACTCTGATGGAGACATTATTGAGAGGCCAGTTGCCCCCATGGAAGCTTTGGACTACTGAAGATGGCGGAATTGAAAGACCACGCATGATTGGAATTTTCCTGGAGACTATAAGGAACCGCGAGATGGGATTAGGTGTTCCACTGGAGTTGAAGCGTTAGAATTAGATTCATTAGTATTTGGTTTGTGATGTGAATTGTTTCCATAATTAAAGACCTCTCCTGTTGCTACTAACTGGGTATGCTTTTGTTTCATGATGAGTAAGTTCTCTAATTTGTTTTCTACTTTAGTTGGGAAGTTAAGATGAATCCAACTATGGTTGAAACCAACATTTTGTTGTTAAGTTGGTACACAACTTCTTAGCATTGGGTCTTCAAACATTTTCAACAACAAGTGTAGGTAGTTTAATGTCGAAAATGATTAAGATGCGAACTGATGTAGGTGTTGTCTATTTTTGCTTTTCTAATCATGTGTGTATATATTGCCTTCCACTAGTTATTATTTGTTCCTTTAGAAGGGAACTTCCGGTACAAGCACCTGGTTTCTGGTTAGGGGTAAGGCTAAATTTCATTAGAGGATGCTTCTTGGGCGTTTATTGTGCACCTGTTGAGCTTGAAGATTTTTTTATACATACTTTATGAAAAATGGTGAGTATGGTATGCACCTGGTGCATGCAAAACTTGTTTTTGAGGCCGATCTCGGGGACTTGATATATCCCGGTAGTGGTAACCTGTAATGACCATCTAGTGAAATGGCATGGAACTACCACGAGCAAGGTCGGTGCGTGCACCCGGAATAAGAAAATAAGAACTAGTAGTAAGATAATATAAATCTCCTGTATCGTGCTAGTTTACTAATCTATGAGTCTGAAATTTCTCGTATGTTGCTTACGAGCAGCAAGTGTGCTTCACCACCTTGCACCCGGCATTTTAGGTCGCGGGTGCGTGCACCCAAAACACCAACGTAAACACCAATACACTGGAGAGAAAGTATTGAGATTCTTTGTGTTGTTTATTTATTTATTTATTTTTTATCGGGCATGCTTGATATATACACGGCTTGGTGCTTTCTAGTGACCATCTTTTCATATGACATATAACCTATGACCGGCTAGATTGGTGCGTGCACCCGGCTATGGAAATTTGAATTTGCGAATAGGATACTGAATATGTTTTCCTTTGGTTGTGCTTGTATAGAAGTTGAGTCTCAAATTTTCTGTGATTTATTAACGATCCTCTCATGTTGTACCACTCCATGCACCTGACACAACGGATGCCCGATATGTCCACCCGATACAACAAAGTAAACACCTATATGTGGGAGTTAAAATAACTAGGTTATGTGTGGTTTTGGATTTTTCCACTCGCATACTTGATATATATAATAACGAGGTTCTATTTGGTATTGGATGTTACGAAAAGAAGTTTTCTAAATTTATTTAATCATTACGTAACAGTGCTTGACCATGAATTACTTTGTAAGATAGGGTATATGGAACCTATCCCCTAACCGTGCACCTGGTGGTATAGATGCCCAGTAGAAGCACCTGGAACACCAATTTTTCAGGTGGTTTAGGATTATTTGACGGCCAACCTGGCAATATAAGAGTAGTGGTGCTTTCTAATTGATAGCTTGTCGAGTAAGGTTATATAGGTGTTTCCTTTGGTCCCGCATGCATGTGATTTACATCGAATCTACCCTTATATGATGTTGTAGTTTTCTACATTAATTCGAAAACCCTATCGTACCGGTGTTAACCCCGAGTAACCCTGCGATTACCAAAGGATGTTGATTTCACTCTATCGGCTCGATGAGGGTTTATGGTTCACGATAGGGTCTAGGGCGTCAACCCTTAGACCATATCGTGAACCATAAACCCTAAACTCGCTTAATTGTATGAAATCAAGTTTTCAAACATTATTTATTCCTTACGTAACAGTGCTCGACCATGGATAGAGTGCTTATCCCACTCAGTGCACCTTGTGGTTATAGATGCTCGGTACAAGCACCCAGAACACCAAATTTCCGGGTGGTATAGGATTATTTTATGAGCAACTTGGCAATATAAGCGGAGTGGTGCTTTCTAATTGATAGCTTGTCGAGTAAGGTACTTTCGTTGTTCCTTTGGTCTCACGTGCATGCGATTTTATACATTCTAATATATAACATCGACTCAACCCTTGTAGGATGTTGTAGTTTTCTACAAATGTCCTAAAACCCGATTTTATAGGTGTTAACCCCGGGTAACCATGCGATTACTAAAGGATGTTGACTTCACCATATGGGCTCGATTAGGGTTTATGGTTCACGATTGGGTCTAGGGCTGGGTTTATGATTCACGATAGGGTCAGCCCTAGACCCTATCGTGAACCATAAACCCTAATCTCGCTTAACTTTATGAAATCAATATTGCTAAACTGATTTCTTTCTCCTGTAACCATGCTCGTCCATAAATTAGTGAGTAAGATAGGGGATAGGGTGCTTCTAGTATATTTAAGTGGATTATCGGGCGTTTCTATGTTTTACATTGGAGTGTTTACCTATTAATTTAACAATGCACATAAGTAAACACATTCAACCATGAACCTAAAACTCCCTTTTTTAAAATTAAGTTTAATAAAGTATGATGTCTTTTCCGTGATAGGGCCCGTTCAGTGTTTAGGGTTCGAGTTATTGTATAGGGCATTCATCAAATGATTTCTTCAACGATAGGGTGATTTTAGTATTGAATATATATTAATTGACGTAATAATTAAACATGTCCAATCGGGAAAACATCACGTTGTGACCCGGGGCATGATAGTATTTATATATGTGACAACGAAGCGCAGCTCAGTTGGTAAGACGCTTTCCCTCCAACCAATAGGTCGGGGGTTCGAGTCACCTTTGCCTCTTCAAAAAAAAAAGTATTTATATATGTAATCTTTTTTTACCTTAAATATGAAAATATAATAGGTGAGGGATCAATTTGTGAAACTAATTAGTGCATCCATATGCCCGGTTCATCGAAATCCGCTACACCTAGTACATGACCCGTGATCACCTGACATGTGCACCGGGTGTGATACTAGATGTGCACCGAGTGATTTCTGTGTCTTGTCACCTTTTGCTTAATTTGCAGAGCTCCTATATATGGTAATGTTTCCTTGTTTTATTAAACTAACAAACAATTGTACTCAAGGTCTGGAAATCCCTCTTTTGGTGTAGTGTACCTAGGGCTCAAAAGTGCATGGCACAGCTGGCGACACTAGAAGTTGTTGCAGTGGCCAGTTGAGTGAATTGTCAGGTGATTGCAGCACACTCTGGACATCATTCCCGTAGATTACACTGGAAACACTTTGGTTGTTGTCGTATGCAAATGGTAGTGGTGAACTTGGCACTGACAGAAACATAGAACCTTGTTGTTGCCGCATTCCATGTTGGCTATTGCTACATCCAGATGGTAACGAGGAACTCGGTTGATATGGTAATGACAAGTTCTGTTGATGTTGTTGCAGAGCTTGAACAGTAGCTTGAGACTGAACCCGAGCCTGGGCTGGAGCTAGAGCGCAAACTTGAGCAAGAGCCTGAATTGGAACCTGAGTTGTAGCTAGATCTTGAAACTTGGATGGAGATGGAGTTGGCTTAGGTTTAGGCACATAGCCTAAATTCTGACGCAAGTGCATGTAAGCAGCTACATGTGATTCATCCACCGATATGTTTTCGTTCAGCTGATTATTAGCCTTACCATCCGCTTGAGGTGCAACTTGAGCAACACATGATGATGACGATTGACCTAACCTTGCACCTGAGCATGACCTTATCATAGAGGCTATCTTGTTCCCTATCACTAAACCTGAGGTTGGACCCATCATTGAACCAGTGTTTAGCCCCATCCCCGCCCCAACGGAGGTATGCAAATTCTTCATACAAGCTGAGTTCGGCAAATTTGATGCCTGGTGAACCTGCGGTGGCGGAACGTCGAACTAAACTCATTGTTTGCCCTAGGGAAATCATAGTTCATCACAGGCAGATTGTTACCAATTTTCACCAACGACGACGGACGGATCCTCTGTAACCTCGAGCTAACCAGTTTGGAGGACAGGGACGCCAGTGGTGGCAACCACTCATTTGGCGGAGTGCAAGTTATCCCTTGCACAAACTCACAAAAATCATTTTTGTTTATATTGTACACAGGAGGCAGTTGGTACGAGTTTGTGTTCGTAATGTTATTTGAACACATTTTACCCGCCTCCGATAGTGACTTTATAGTCGTCATAACAGGTATCTGAAGCACCGAGGACGATGCAGAACATTTTCTAGCCCGTTTGCCTATCTTCACATATTTTTTAGTCTGATTGTTGAGATTCTTGGCATCACCATTATTAGAGCTCATTTCATTGTTATTGCTATCAACAATGGTACTGTTACTAGTAAACATTACATATTGGATATTTTTCTTATCCATTTTCAACAAACTCAAAAAATAGAGAAGAAGAAGAAGAAGAAGAAGAAGAAGAAGAAGAAGAAGAAGAAGAAGAAGAAGAAGAAGAAGATGATGATGATGATGATGATGATGAGGAGGAGGAGGAGGAGGAGGAGGAGGAGGAGAGTGTTTTCTTCAGTCTATCACTGTAATTATATGTATTGACTTTGTGTATCTCTCGACTCTCAAAATCCACATATATATACTAATATATCTTGAAGAAAAAGAATAAAGCTACATCAATAAAGCTAATTATTATTACTCAAATCACTGTATTTTCTATTTTAAAAATAAATACAATATTGATAATCTTATATTTATGTAATTGTATAATATTCCATTAAAGTGATGGTTATTATTCTAGAATTTCATGAATCATTAAACTATTGTTATGGTACAGGGGAATTATCGATACAAATGGCAGTTAAAGTTGACATGTTTACATGATAAGACGTTCGATTACGATGTGACATTGTCGATGTTTCGACTTTGATGTCATGGTCGGATTAGTGAATCCGATATGATTTTTGGTTGGTGATGTTATTGATTTTGAACGCATCTTTTTATGTATGGCAACAGTCGAATTAATAATTACATAATTGTTAATCAATGTGAAGTTTGTTTTTACGTATGTCAACAGTAGAATATTGAACGAATTACAACATTTAGTTGGTCACTTGAATTTGTTGTTTGTTTTTACGTATGTCAATTGTCGCATTATTAAACGTATCAAACTTATAGATGCTTCTTTTAATTGATGTTTTACCGTTTGTTTTGTTTATTTATGTATGTCAACGACCGAAATACTATATGCATTACGATTTTGAGCTTATATTTTTACTAATGTTTTTACCGTTTGTTTTCTTTATGTATGTCAAAGGTCTGACCAATAAATTATATATGGTTACTTTTAGATAATTGAATTTTAATGTTTTTAAAGTTATTTCCTCTGTCTCTCAATAAACTTCCCATTTGACTTTGGGTCAACAAAATAAGGTTACTTTTGATTAGAATATTGGTAGTGGAGGTGAAAAGTAGATATTTATTGTTAGTGGGTTTGAAAAGTTAGTGACATGATTATTTTTTAATATATATACTGTTGTTAATGGAGGTATGATGTAAAAAAATGGAAACGGGAAACTTTAAAGGGACACCAAAATGGCAAAATGTGAAGCTTATCAGGGGACGGAGGAAGTATGAATTATTATTGTTTTAGGTTTGAAGATTTTTAATGTATTTTCGAACATAAACGAACATGAACCGAGCAAGCAAATGTTAACGAACAAATACGATATTTGTAAAATTTAACAAACCAAATAAGAAAAAATCATTTTCATTTTAACGAATATGCATACGAACCGTAACTAACGAATGAACATTGTTAAGTGTGAAATACACCCCTATTTCCTGCATGAGATATGCCACAATAGTAGCTTGGACCATGTGTACGGTCGGCTGGATATTAAGACTTTTAAGTTACGTCATACTTGCTTGCCTAAACAAACTTGTTATAGTATTAAAATTCATGATCTGATTCTTAAAACAATGTTTATACATAACTTGTTGAGGTTTGAGATTCAGTTACCACATGCTGATACTGGCTAATGGCTATGTTTTGTCCATTTCAATAATACACTGAGTCCCGTTTCAAAAAATAATACACTTTTTTTTGAAACGGCATAAAGGTTTTTATTGCTACTATAATTATGTACATGTGTGGATTCCGCATTATCTGCCTTACCCACGAAGTTTCACCAGAACCTCACAACCCGAACTTCCTCCACCTTGACCTTGGGCAAAACGACCCAAACGATTGTTGCCTCCTTAAAAACTTTCGAAGGGAAAACCCAATCGGGATAAAACCCCTCGAAGGAAAAAGAGTACAACCAAATCGCCGGATGCTCATAAGTCCTCCTTAACCAATACATAGGTTTTGCTAATACAATCTACCCATCAACTTCCCATCCGCGGGCTAAAATACAAAATGCATTCTAATACAAAGCTACGCTAATCTAAAGCCCGTACAAAAAATAATACACTGAGTTAGTAAAAGTAACTTGGTCCATGACTAGGCGTAGGACTGAGCACCGGTCCATACCCGGACCGGATTATTAGGGTCACTATTTTAGTGACCCGTAGCTCGGAACGGATACTTCCGGGTCTAGCCCGGACCGGACCAGGTACGACCGGACCGGATCGGGCTGGACCCGGATTAGTCCGGAAACTTTAGGATTTTTTTTTAATAACTAGGAGAACCGTCTGTCTAGAAGGTAAATAGGCATATAGGCTATAAAGGGTGAAAATTGTGATGGACTACAAATCTGCACACTGTCTTATAGGAATTTGATTTTAACTTGTAAATTAGCATTTTCAATTTTTCATTACTATATGGTTCAAGAAGCTCTGAGATGAGTGAATAACCTCTTAAACACAAAAGCATCATATGTAAGAGTTCCAAACATGAATATGAAATCTACAAACCACCTGCACTAACATATTTTAAAAAGCAATGATCAACACAATAGTATAAAAACATATATTAAAGATGATATAAAGAAACATAGTTAAGCAAACCACATGTCTCCAACAAGTGAAAATAATTCAACAAAATTAAGCAAAGTATAAGTATCCAACCATGAAATAATTAAGTAACAAAATTATGCAAACTACAAGTCTCCAACCATGAAATAAATCAAGAACAAAATTAAGTAAAGTAGAAGTCTCCAATATAAATGAAAGACTACGTATAAAGTGTCTTAAAAAATCATCAAAAATTGTTTAATAATTAACATCCACGCACATCCTCATTCTTCCACGATGACTAGTACTTTAGGTTAAAGTAATTATTTCAGTATTAACTAGTACTTTAGGTTAAATAATTATTTCAGTATTCCTAAAGTTAACTAGTAATTATGAGTAGAAGTAATTAACACACAGTATTCCTAAATCTTTAGATTCTCACATGTCCATGACTACTGACTAGTACTTCCTAAATAATGACTAGTACTATTTCAGTTTCGCAGCATAGTAATAAAGTTAACAGTATTCAGGAGTTGTGAATTGTAAAAGAGTCAGTAATTACTACCTAGTAAAAAATTTTAAAAATAATATTAAAAATAAAACTCCGGGTCATCCGGCCAAACCCGGAATTTTCCGGGTTTTGTCCGAACCCGGACCGGACCCGGAGTTTGGGTAAAAGCATGACCCGGGGTCCGGACCATACGTATCCCGGACCGGTCCGGTCCGGTTTTACCGGTCCGGGTCCGGTCCGGATCCCGGGTCCGGACCCATTATGCTCAGTCCTAACTAGGCGTGTGTAAGTGAATTTTAGAGTGCAAATCTTAAAAGTTTTGTTAAATTTATCAATAATAGTACTCCCTCTATACTCCATCCAAGAACAAGTTATTCGTTTCATTTCGTTGATTTTTTAGAAGATAAATCACCCATAAATCATGTCAGATAAAAAAAATTACAAAATAAATATATGAAAACAACTCTATATCAACCATTCATTTTCAAAACTCTACTCTGATCGTTGTTCACTGGTTATCAGCATTTGTAATCCAGCTTAACTCTATTTCAAACTGTACCTCAAACACAATTTTAAGTTTATGAGTAGGCTCTGTTCTTTTCAGATGAGGATTTCGGAACTGAACTAAACTGAATGGATCTGAAGTGAAGTACAAATTTAAACTAACCAAATCTGAATGGATCTGAACTGAACTGGATGAATCTGAGCCTAATATGCATTTGACGTTGGAAGTTAACTAAAAAAGTCAGAGTAGGAGTATATCTCAAGTTCATAAATGCGACAACAATGATCGAGAAAGAGATGGTACTCATATATACTACCAAATCTAGATCAGATATAAAATTGGAATGAGCTACCAGAAAATATTATAAGAAGACGTATTTCCACTCAATAACAGTCATAATTCATTAGCAATAGTGACACCTACATACAACATCGAGTATAAAAACCATGTAGCAGGAAGCCATCAACTCTAAAGCCCCTACTATCTTAAGTCGATATTTGAAGTGTTCGAAGAAGGTGCCTTAAGCGGAGATGTTGGTGCAACCACTCATGGTTAGAGAAGTTCCTCGAAGTATAAATCGAGAAGAAGTTGTGCTAGTGGCTTTGGAGTATTAACTATGGCATCAATATGCCAGTCTGGTTTGTAAGCATATTCTTTATAGTTTATATAAAGAGTTGGATTCAACATTTATTTTTTTTCAAAATAAAATTGTCCATTAGAAATTTTATTTTTGACATCCAAATTCCCATGATTACCCAACAACTAAAGACTGTAATTTTTTTTTTAGTTCTCCCAACTTATCCTTCACTTGTATCTCCAAATTAGACCTCTTGATGTTAAAGCTGTTATGTGGGCTGGAGGACTCGTTGTATAGAGGTTCAAAAACATGCGTTACATATTGACCATCAACGATGCTATCAACTATGTTTGTCCAGGAGTCTTGGGATATATCATCATTATCAGGCTGGAATTGCAAGTCTTGTGATCCCACATGACGCCACATATATGGACTTGGAAATGGTATTTGTCATTGCGTAGTGAATCTGTGCAAATTTGGGTGGGATTTCCCGACCAAGAAGTTGAAATCGGACCAGTAATGACAATTTTAGAGAAGGGTGAAATTGGAGGCAGCGGAGTTTCACTGCAAGAGCCGTCTAGATCTGTGGAATTTTTGGTGAAATTTTCCGACCGAAAATTTGAAATTGGATTAGTGATGACAATTTCAGAGAATGGTGAAATGGGAGACATCAGGGATGAACTGCACAGGCCGTCTTGGTTTTAGCGGGAGTAATGGTGTTTGATTCTAAGCCACAGAATATCCCGTGCGATTGAGAAAGATATAAAACAAAAAGGGGGGGGGGGGGGTACTTCGCAATTTAGCACATACTAGGGGTGTACG
>JAYMSL010003866.1:0-11826 GCA_036897195.1 Plantago coronopus | reverse complement strand
TAACTTTTGGGCAGTTTCCAAAGAACATGGGTACATCCCTGCATTTTACCCTAACATATCATAACCTAGGGGCTGGGGGTGGGGGAGGGGGAGTATGTTCCATAACTTTGTGATTCCAAATTTCAATGTTATTTGAGGGCTTCATACGATGTTAAACAACAAAGCACAGGCATAAAATATTTTTTGTATTAACTTTATCACTCAATATCTCTACTGAATACGTTGAAAGAGAATTCCAGTGAACCTTTAGATTCTTATGTTGGATGTGGTAAGGTCAAATATCAGTATTCTTGCTCATATTTTATTATTTCATGACAAGTAGGTAGCGTATGTTATATGATATTATGAATGATACCTTTTCTGCCATACTCTAGGAGCTTGGGGCATGCACATACATTTCTTTGTGATTTACTGTAAAGGTAAGCAGGTGGTGTCATCTAAGGATATCCCAAGTTGAACTTTCATAAATCGTATAAATGTTCATGCTTTGGATTCGTAATGTTTTATCTGCTCTTACTGATTGCTCAACCTACATCCTCCCTTTATATGTTTCTGTCAATATTCAATATGTCATGCGGTTTCTATTTAACTTTCGAATAGCCTGTTTTTGTTGGACAGTGTGAGTATGTAAACCATAATATTGGACGGGGGAAGTATGATTTTTTCAGATCTTACTTTTGTATTTTTGGGAAATTATAGTCTACAGTTAAATTCTAGCACACCGATAGATTTTTGATACATAGGATTTTGGAGACCCAACACTATTCTTACTGTGAAATTGGTTCTCATTATGTCTAGTTGAAGCTGTCTAAAATATTTCGAGGAGATATGTGTTGGCAAAATTATGTAGAGATATCTGTTGGGCACGCATTTTTTGTGGTGATTTCACCCGTCTTGTCCTCTTGTTTCCATGCATAGTTGAGGCCTCCTTCTGTAAGGTTCCGCCCGACCTTTCCTCTTAAATAAAGACCTGATTGAGATATAGCGGAGGCTTTTATGTGAATTCAGTTTGACCTGTTATATAAATCTTAGTCTCTTTTTGTTTTGATTACTAAAGGTTTTCATAAAGTGTGTCCTCATATGAATTCCTGCGCACATTTTGAGAATAATTGAAAATGGTTTGCAGTATTATGAGTATGAGAAGTTACACTTGATGAAATAATTTTAGCAGTTTACTTGACTGACAATTATGTTTATTTAGAAATAGGATATAGTAGTTTTCTGTCGTACGTAGAATTTAGATTCTCTTTTATTATATTCACTTGACTCAGTTAAATAACCTAGTGTGTAGATGCTGCTGATGAGGGTCTAATATTTCAGCTAGTTTATGTTATTATGGTTAACAATTTACTAGTATTTGTGACACATGGAAGCCCGTGTGGTAATCTTAACATGCATATTTCGTCTACTACAAATGAATCCCACATTTAAATTTGAACATAATCCAACTTAAAAATGTAAAAGCATCAATTATAATAATAAATCATTTATATTTTGTTTTATCAAATAATTGCCAATTTAGCTCACACAATTTTTTTATTTGAATATTCTAAAGTTAAAATTTATGACCTAAATTTTAATTATATAATCTTTTGGACATGTGAGTAGTGGAGAAAATCTATCAAATGGGAGTAACAACTAACTTTAATTATTTGCTTAGTGTTAATAGTAGATATCGATAGTTGAGCGCTTTGCTCTTCAAGGTACTCTTCCTTTTTTCTAGCCTATTGTTTTATTCTCTCATATTTCTTCAAGCCGTTTAATCTCCCCTTCTTTTGGATATTTTTAGTTGTAGCCTGATGCAGTTTCACTTGAATCTTTTTTGTTACTGAAATATAATATTTGATAGATCACTCGAGTTTGCAGCATTTAGTATCTTTACTAGTTGTTGTTGGAATCTAAGTCAATTTGTTGATTATGATTTTTAATGTTGAATTGTTAACAAATTTATCCAATTGGGTCTGACAGGTAAAAACCTTGCTGAATAATGCTAAGGGTGGTAGTCCCTTGAATGCCTCAGGGACATCTACTTCAAATGCAACAGCAATCAATTCATTACCTTCAATGTTTCCTGCGGGTAGTACGCCACCACTTTCACCCAGAAGCTCATCAGGTTCACCTCGGTTCATGAAACAAAGGGCAGGCCCATCATCCTTAGGATCTCCTCTGAAATTAGTGAATGAGCCAGTAAAGGAGTTTATCCCTCAGGTTCATATTTGTTTTTCTTTTTTGTGCCACTCTGGTGTAAATTAATTGGTCTATTGATTGCAAAGTTTAGGTTTCTATTACGCTGTTGTTTCCTAATAGTTAGTATTATCTTGATATTATGAATAACAAGTGCAGTTTTATTTCCAAAATGGACGCCCACCGCCTAATGAGTTGAAAGAGCGTTGCTTATTTAGAATCAACCAATTCTTTTATGGTCACACAGATGGACTCCAAATTAATGGTGAGGTTTGCTACATGCTAACATTGTCGCAGTGTTGAATAGTTATTACATACACATCTGAAACTTGCTACCGAATGTCTAAAGGTTACTCCAATGCTGCATAAGTACTTACGTTTTGTTAATTGTCACACGATTTCAGAATTTAAACCGGTAACAAAGGAGATTTGCAAGCTCCCGTCATTCTTCTCTACTGCACTTTTCAGAAAGATTGATGCTGGTGGCACTGGAATAGTGACCAGGTAATTTTATCACTTTCTCATTCTCAAATAGTAGTTGGAAGCAGCAGGACTAGTTGTTAGTACTTGGTATCAGATTTGAGTCTGTTAAATTCCCCTACATTGTATGATTACCTTGTTTTGAGGGCTAATTATGTACAGAGGTGAGTAAAATAAAGAAAAGGTATATATCTACAAGATGGGGCATAATTCTGTCTTAATACCTTTGTATGAAATTAGTTGAGCTCGGGTTAGCTAATTCCCAGTGTGATTTCCTGATCAGCTTGTGAAGTATTCACTATATGGGTTTAAGATAGATATACAAAAATTCTAACTAAAATCTCTTAATAAAACTCCCACAACATAATATTCTATCTATCTGTCTGTCTGTCTGTCTGTCTCTCCTCATGTTGTGTTTTGAAACCTGGAGTGACCCACACAGTTCAACCGATACTTGTAGGGCTTCCCAGATTATTTGTAAATAGTAAATACCTTTTCGGGGAACCTGGACTGTGGATAACAAGCCGAAAACCCAGTTTTTGCCGATAATAATCTGATCAACTTTGTTATTTTAAACGAAAAAAGAAAGAAGATATTCAACAACCCCGTTGAAGGTGATGCCGTAAAAGCTCCAGCAATGGTGATCCACTTTGATCCTGACTTATGTGAAACTCTTGAAATATTTTTAATCATTGGACTAGAGCGTCGAAACTAAGATCAACAAGGAATGCCAACTGGAATCGGTTATTCAAGTCTGTAACATTATAAATTTTCCAATGTCAGGCTGTGTTTTGAAACCTGACTGGGCGGACCCGGCACCTGTAGGGCTTCCTCCATTTGACTGAACTATATTGTTTAGGTGGATTCACACATAACCCAGATGTAGAATGCACTGAAATGATTTACCTTTCATCTGAACTAGCCTTCTAAGTTACTTGGTCTGTAACGTAGCCTGACCCTAATAATGTAGCATCTCGCCTTCACTTGGCAGGCTTATAAATTTCCTGTTTCTGAACTCACTCTTCCTTATATGACTTCTCATCTTGCTTTGTCGGCCTCCGTCATTCAATGATTAAAACTGCCTTCCACGAGTTTGAAAGCCACACAAAGGTGGTTCTCTTCCACAAGGATTCACCATCGACTTCCTCATTCTATCAATAGCTTTTCTGTCTTTTTTTTTGTTACATGGTTTGTAAATGGTGAAGAGTTGGATTTGGACAGTCTCTTCCTCGATTTGAACAATTCATCTGCACATTCATTTCTTTGGGAGATAATTATGACTTGTGCGTGAGTCATGCTAAAAGCCTTTTAACTAAACAGGTCCTTATATAGCAAGCATGTCAATAGTTGATCACAAACCAAAAGATAATCATTCAATGAGCACACCAAAGTTTCTGGGTTACTGAGACACATGAAGCAAAATTGGAGATCATGTTCGGGCGATCTTGGTGCTTTTATTCTATCTGGATGAGTAACCAGTCACAATCACGATCCTCGAGTAACGCCATCGCAGTATACATCAGACATTCAGAGTAAACAATCTACATTGTCTAAGCAGGAACTACTCTTAACATATAGGGGCCTGGAATAAGACTAATTGATCAATCATAAATGTGGATCGTCATATTTACATGATACACAATCAAATGATTACTGAGCAGTGAGCACAACACTACTCACCCTTACACTCTAGTGTTGAAAATCTGAAGTTCTATTTTGCCACTGGCCATGCGTCCTGTTAGCATCAGTTCCAAAAACTTATCCAGTCTATTCTGGCAGTTAGATGTGAAGTTACTTGGAGTACTTCCAAAGTAATATACAGCCATAAGAATAATTGAATTTCAGGTTCACTAGTCGCTGTGCAGTCTGCACTAAGCCAATCACATTGTGAGAAATTTGATTTACCACGTCCCGTTGCTGAAGATTTACATTGTTAAGCTTTTTCTGTATTTATCATAGGTAGTGTATTTGATTCGTTATACATGGATTAGTTTAAACTTTTATATATTTATTTAGTGATTTTTTCAATCGATTTGTCTACAGGGATGCATTTGTCAATTATTGGATTCATGGAAATATGCTAACAAGGGATATTGCAACACAAGTTTACTCAATCTTGAAGCAACCAGATCTCAAATACTTGACCCAGGTGTCTTGAAGTCTCTTGTTGTGTTTACTGTTATATCTTACTTTGTATATTGGCAACACCTATTAGTGATATTATCATCTTGAAATAGGATGACTTTAAACCTGTGCTTCGGGAGCTTTTGGCGTCTCATCCAGGATTGGAGTTCCTACAGAGCACGCCAGAATTCCAAGAAAGATACTGTATGTTCCACATGACTTGTCTTCATCTTTTGTAATTGTATCTTCTTTTGCTTATGCTCCAGTTATATTCATTGGATAATTTTCTGTAGCTGTTGGTACTTTGGTACAATGGTTGAGCTGATATTTGCAATTTATATTTCTGCTTCTTGTGTCTGAATGTACTGTTAAGTTGTTATTGGCAACTATATGTATGCTGTCTGTCCTTTTAGTGATAGGAAATTAGTGAAATAAGTTAGCCGTTTTGGATGAGCCAAGAAATATAATTACGTAGTTATACCTTGATTATTAAAGAAGCTACACTTCATAACATTAATACTTACGGTTGGAAACCTTCTGGTTGTGATTTCATGTTGTTATTATTTCTTCATATTCAAAATGTATCACTATTGTTCCCATTCCCCTTCACTGAATACATATTTATCAAATAGGATGTGTTACATACATTTACTAGTTACTACCATTGGCATGTGTTGACTAGAGTCATAACTCATATCTCAGTCTCAAGGTTCTTAGAGCACTCTTTACACGATTCCTATTTTCGACCCTAAACCCAAGCATGAGACCAAATCTTAAAAATAAAGAAAGAAATAAAAAACTCGAGGCTCCTAAATTTATATGGCCCACAACAACTGACCCCTATATTTGGGGAGTGTAACTAATTTCTCACATTTGAACCTCCCAAAGAAAGAAAAGAATTGTCTGAGATTTTAGATGATGCATTAATAGATTTTAGTTTGTTTCTAGTCTTTATGCAATGTTTGCTTTGGATTGCTTTCAAACAAAACATTGCTTTCGGTTTCTTTTGGGCATCAGAATGTGAACGATTTTACTGGGAATTCTATTTGCAATGAATATATCACGCTTTTAATTCTTCTGGCTATTTAATGTAACTGGTTTTCAGTAATACTGCTCCCTTTTCTGCGTTTAATTTCTTCTGATGGTTTTAGCCAAGCCCAAGATTTTGTTTCTGCATCTCTGTCTACGATTTCATGTTTGGTTTGCTAGTCGAAAGGAACTACGAATTGTGTTGAGGGGTGTCTGTTTTTTTATTGTCAAAGTGAAATTATTTTCTGGACCTACTTAAAAAGTAACAGTTTATTTTGTTGCTATCTCCAGCTGAAACTGTAACATACAGAATATATTTCTATGTCAATAGATCGGGTAACGGCTGTTTGACCCTCAAAGAGTTGAAACGTTCAAATCTTATTACTGCGATGCAACATGCAGATGAAGAGGAGGATATCAACAAAGTGTTGAGGTTATATCTGTTACCCAAGGAGCTTTATGTTCTTTTCATTTTCTTTTACTTATTATATATGCTTTCCTAGTTGCATTACTTGTATTACCCATAAATTCATCTGCTTTGCATCATTTAAGAAACATGAATTTCTTAGATGCTTAATTTTCCTAGGCACCAGGAAAGACCACACGACCACCACCCCTAGTTTGTATCGCCCTCAACCAGCAACACTATTGTGATTTGTGAAGTGGTGGCTTTTGCTAATGCTTTGGAAAAACTAGGTTTTTTTTCCGCTTCCCGAGACTTAGTCGTAGGATCCAGCCTGTTATAATAATTACTATTTGTTTGGTTTATCCATCTGTCTGTGTTTGGGTAAAAGTGGCAAAATACCAAATGGGTGTCTCTGGAAATCAGATCTACGAGTATTAGTTGGATCAATGTCAATATTTGATGCTGAACGTTTCTTGGTGTTATGTTTGTGACAGGATCATCGTCGTTGAGTTTTTTTTTTTTTCGCTGATCTTTTTTTTTTTTACTACAGATACTTCTCTTATGAGCACTTCTACGTGATATATTGCAAGTTCTGGGAGCTTGATACAGACCATGACTTCTTGATCGACAAAGAGAATCTCATTAGATATGGTAATCATGCACTCACCTACAGGATTGTGGATAGAATATTTTCTCAGGTTTGTGATTCCTCTGCTACTTCTCCTGAACACCCCCCCCCCCCTCTTACTCCACGTGCTATTTTTGAATAACCATTTGAGTATTGTTTAAGGTTCCCAGAAAGTTTACCAGTAAAGTTGAAGGGAAGATGGGATATGAAGATTTTGTGTACTTCATATTGTCAGAGGAGGATAAATCATCCGAGCGCAGCCTTGAATATTGGTATGCGTGTTCCTATTTGATGGCAAGAAAGTATTCAATATAATACATTTCTTGGCTGTTTGCAGTAGATCTTTGCTACTATTGCCAGTCACACTACAAATGAATTCTATCTGGGTACTCCTTTTTTTTTGTGGTCCTGTTTAGCCTCAGTTACACCTGTGCACGTATTAAACTGACATGCATCTTCCTCACCGTTACCCCCGGTCCCTGCTGTACTTATCAAACTGGTGGCAGTGATAATGTAGGTTCTGCTTCAGATTTTCGTTAACGTATTTTGCTATGGCTGTTAATAGTTGCTGAGGTCATGAGAGCTGCACAGGTTCAGTGTTGTAGCAGTTAGAATTATGAATAGTTGCTGAGGTCATGAGAGCTGCACATGTTCAGTGTTGTAGCAGTTAGAATTATGATGGTCTTGGCCTTCTAAGAAGTGCAGGAACGGAAACATCATAGGGTATGGTGTGATACAGAAACAAGGATAAACTTTTACTGAAAAATAAATTAACAGATACATATTATCTTTTTTGAAAGTCTCTATCATATGTGGTCAATCTAATAGGCATTTCATTTATCGCCCATTTTTAGTCTATGTTACGTCTTGAAGAAGTGCAAATACTCTACAAACTACTTGCCCCGAGGAAAAACTGCATTGAAAGTATTGCTAGCAGTATTTTTTACGCATCCGCAGTGGATACATATCCGTAGGTATGATATGCATATGTCAGGCTAGATAATTATCATGCTTCCTAGGACTGTCCATAATATGGAAGAGAGATGAAGAGGACGAATGCCTGAGAGTGTCGGTTCGGTTCGGTTCAGTAGAGAACTCCTTGTTATTTGAGGCAAAAGATGCATAAATTAATAAAGTAGTGGTTTTGAATGAAAACTTAACTATAAACCTACACCCTGGTGTCTCCTTGCAGTTTGTAGTTGGTAGAAATGTTCTGAATTGTAACCATTTTGTTTTTTCCCCTTTACCTTGGTTAATGTATTTCGTGTCTCAGAGTGGTGGATCTGAAGAACATCTAAGTTACTCTTTGATTTGAATATATTCATATTCTGGAAATCTCTCAGGTTCAAATGCATAGATTTAGACGGAAATGGAGTTATTACAAGAAATGAAATGCAATTCTACTATGAGGAGCAGTTGCACAGAATGGAATGCATGGCCCAAGAACCTGTCCTTTTTGAAGATATTTTGTGCCAGATAATTGACATGATTAGTCCAGAGGTGAACTTTTCATCATGCATACATATTACATACAAACCATACCTGTCAATAAAAGATGGGCTTGTTTACCATATTCGTCGAAAGTATTGGTACTCTTTTTTGTCAAGCAATAAGTGCTAAGTTGACTTGTATCCCCTTAGTTTATAAGAAATGGACCATTTAGAATGGAACAAGAATAGTAACCTAAATGAGTATGTATTAGTTAAAGGGGTGTAATAGATAAAATAGATGATTTTGACCACAATCACTGAATGTCTATCCGTGTGAAGGACAAACTAGCCTATCATCTAGAAATGAACGAGTACATAGTAAATCTAAACATACTTACTTCATAAGCAGAATTTATGCTTCTGTATATTTAGTAGTTATCTTGTGCACAATATACTTAATATTCTTATGTATAGTTGGTGAATTGTCAATTGCTTAGCCGCTGATTGATGGCCAATAACATTATGAATTAAGATCCTAATTGTAATATAGCTCCAAGTTGCATAAGGAAATTGTCAATGCAGCAATCAGTCAAGGGTGATAGTTGTGATAGGATGGTTTGCTGGGACTTGATATGCAACTTTGTCCTAGTTCTTTTTGGGATAAAGGGGGAGCGTGCTCTCTTCATGCTTAGAAGGGAATAGAGCTACCACATTGTCTAGTATACCAAAGTTTATTTTGCAACTGCAAACTCTGTAAATGGCTAGATGGCTTATATTTTGTGAGCCTGGAAGTATTTAGTTTTCTCACTGAAGAATCATATGGATGTTATGTACATATATATACGACACAATTTCATACAATTTGTCGAATGAAATGGATTGGACAATAGTTTCTACTGATTACTTATAGTGCTCCTCCTTATTATCAATCTCATACGTTTATAAATTACATGTGATATGCAGGACGAGAGCTATTTTACACTTCGTGATTTAAAAGGAAGCAGACTGTCTGGTAGTGTTTTCAATATTTTGTTTAACCTTAACAAGTTCATGGCTTTTGAGACTCGTGATCCCTTCCTAATTCGACAGGTAATCATGTAAAATTTGATTAAAATTTATGTTGCTTCAAGTTATCTGTTCTGGAGAGATTTTTCAAGCTATTCCATGATTTTTAACCTTCGTCTCTGTCCAGGAGCGTGAAAACCCAAACCTGACTGAGTGGGACCGCTTTGCTCATAGAGAATATATCAGGCTCTCTATGGAAGAAGATGCGGAGGATGCATCTAATGGAAGTGCAGATGTCTGGGATGAGTCTCTTGAAGCCCCATTTTGATTCTGTTCTTGGTGAGATCTCAACTTTTGATGTCTAAATTTGGATGACTTCACAGAGGCATTTATTTCTTTCTATGTTAGTTTTTCTCCTGTAATCCCTAAGCTTTGATATTCTTATAGAAACCAGTCTTTCTTAGAAGGCAAGAAACCACATTTTATGGATCCTCTAGACACTTTATCCGCATTCCAAATGCCACACTTGAGTAACATGCACCATCACCTACGTTAGTGTTTAGTGTGTGGATTTTTGAACTCACATTGGATTATAATACACTTTGTAAGACTAGTTTGCATAGGGTTCTATTTAATTAGGAAACCTGTTTTCTAACAAGACTTCATCAACTTGCTGGGTCACCACGGAGTAAATGGGGAACCATTATTGATCTTGCTTGCCGGTTCCAAAAAAAGCCCTGCTGTGTGATGGATCAAATAGATTTGGATGCTATCAACTTCCATACTCCAAAAATAGCCTTGTACAATCTTTCTTAAAATTTTCTATTGGAAGATCTTGAGCTTACCAAGCACCCAGGGAATGGCTGTAGGATTATCAATTCTCTCGTGGATTGAGTAAATATTTGATCTCGTAGCTAATTATGACTGGTCAGAAAATAAGCTGGCATTTCTTCTTGTGTAACTGGAGTAAGTTGTATATCCCCCTTGCTTCACAAATTAGACCTGTGTAGGGCAGGCAGATTTGAAGTTGAAAGTTATAAGAATTTATCTGAAAAACAACTAATGTTCTAAGCTTTGGACAGGCTAAAAATAGTACTATGATATCTTCAATATTGATAGTACTCTGGGATTTGTGAATCAGGAAGATAAATAACCTATTTAGTTTGAAAGATGAAATCCTAGCTTATTATGATCTATTATATCCCATTGAATGATCAAAATAAAATTACTGTCAATTCTTCAATCTTTGCCTTATCTGGCTCCTTCCTTTCCCAGTCCAGCATGATTTATATTTAAATTATATACAGAACTTTGACAGCATGTTCTTATATGTACGTCCCTTACCCTTGTCATATCCGATCTTGGAATTAGAAATTTGTGAAAACAGTTTGAAACTGAATGGTGTATAGCGGTCATCGAATTTGTTCTCTTTCTAAATACAAGTATGTCAATTTTCATCTGCAAATCCTTTCACTGAATATGTTTTGTTATGAATATCAGGTGTCCATATTGAATTCTTTTAGTCACCCTCTTTACAACAGTGAAGCCAAAATTTACGTGGACGAATTGTCTAACGGAATTTAGGTGCATGCTCAGTACCATATTGTAATATGGCTTTCGTAAGCCAGGATGTTGTACGACTTTTGTTCAATTCGTTGGTGCCTCGGAGAAGCGGTAGGGGATGTTCATGGGAATTGCTAGCTCCGGCAACTTACAGGCGAAGCATAACGTTAGTAGAGTAGACGACTTGTAGTCTTGTAGACCTTTTATATTTTTTGTTAGTTGTAACAAACGTTATTGAATATAGGGGCAGTGTGTAAGTGGTTTATATCCCATGTACATTTTTGTTTGTTTGATTTACTCGGTAGTTGGTGAGGGAGGACCCTTGTGTTCATGTATCTTGTCTTTCTGCTTCTCTACGTTGGTTGATTGGAGGATTTAACCTCAAAATTAGTCTCAACAATGTGAATGTGTGTTGGTTGTTGGCTTGAGGACAAAGTTGCTTCTAATTTCAGAGTTATGGGTTATGGAATAAGAGTAGAAATAGTGAAATACAATATTATATTATTAGCACACGAATACTTGTTTAAAAATAGCTACAGACCCAAGGAATATAATATGGTTGGTTTGAGTTTTAAAACATGCATGAATGTGGGCACAGCCACTGAACTGAAAAAATTGTGTCACACCGGCCGACGAGAGATCACGTGGTCTGTGTCAGTCAGTGAGATACTATATATTCGGTCTCGGGACAAGTAACCAAAACATTTTCTGCCAACTCCAGAATGACTCCACTCCGCCGGACGCTTTGTTTGGGGCCGGTCTTATTAGCGGAGACTACAATACACCATTTCATTTGACTTTTAGTCAACAAAGAAATTACCTGTTAAATATAATATTGATAGTGGATATGAAAAGTAAAGATATTAATTGTTAATTGAAGTAGTATGTATAAATAGAGATGAGAAGCTTTGAAGGGAAGGGAGTAAGTAAGACATAAAATTAAATTACATAAGTGTACTTAATTATTTTCATTATAT
>JAYMSL010003865.1:0-11828 GCA_036897195.1 Plantago coronopus | reverse complement strand
AGAGAAAGGATCGGTTGCATGATTCTTTTCAATTTAGCAGAACCCCTGATCTGATGAATGTGGTAAGAAAGATGAATCAGAAGTTGATATTTACTGTCTGGCATGAATGTAAAAAAAAAAGAAGTTATGAACGAGTGAAACAATTTGCCTGATCAGCCGCAGAATTAACAACATTCAGACTATTCTTGAGGTCAGAAACCTGAAAGAGCCAGAAAGAAAACAACTTGCACATCAGATGCGCCATCAAAACCCCCCAAATAATTGCTTTGACATTTAAAAATGTATGTCTCCCCCGCCCCCCAAACCCAAAGCATCGTGTAATTGCTGCTGTTATAATCATATAATCACAAACATTGATATGATTTTGTCTTTAGGATATTAGAAACAGAAAGTACAAAATAAATTCTACCTGAGAGGAAAACTGGATCTTAAATGAGAATACTCTCAACTTGGATTCTACCCGTGGAACTTGCATTAATTCCAGAAAGAACTGAGATGAAAACATTCAATGTTTTCAGATCATTCATAAATAAGCCCAAAAACAATTAGGTGCCAAACAATCACATGTTACAGACCTGTTCACACTTTCCTAATTTATCTTTCTCCCCCTTATATCCCTGGAAAAGCAAACATTAACTACGTCAGAAGATGGAACCACGGAGAGATCATCCTTTTTTTACAAGAATATACGTACAGGTCAGAAACACATAAGACAAAAGACCTATGACCCACCTTGAGCAACTCCATTTCCTCTTTTGTTGGACAAAATTTGATGACATTATCGACTTGGTCAATATCCAATGCAGTGTCTTCCAAGGCAAGTACTGAAGTCTGTCAAATTTCAACAAGACCCATAGAAGGATCAAAACTGAACCGCATTTATGGCATAAATTTTCAAAGAATGTATGAACTTATGTGATTTTATTGTATCATATGACGTGCAAAACATAACAGCATAGGTATCATGCACAAGACTTTCTTATTGTTCATGGTATCAAGGAGTCAACTATGCATGGTGTATTAAATGCACAAAAACATGATACATACTAAACAGTAATATCACATTGTCCAACAAGTTGATAGTTCTCCTAATTGAAGATTTATGATTAAAAACCTGCATTCAGGGAAAGAAACTCTTGACATGGGGAGAATTCGGATAATTAACCAGATTTCCAATGACGAAAAACAAATATATCAAAAAGCGAAGCTCCGCTAGAATGTTACATAGGGTTGTAAGAGGGAAACATTGAGCTCACTGTATATCGGAAATGGAGGAAGTCAGTAAGGCACTTATATTTCAGCAAAGTGTAAAGGCATTCATATTATAAATCTTACTAGGACAGCTCATTTTTATCTGAAGCACGACTAGTAACTCGTAAACAGATAATTTGAAGAAAGAGACCTCACAACATAAAACCATCGAGTGCACATCAGAAAGATTCAGAAACTACGTAATGATTAGAACAAGACCTATAACTTACCAGTAATTCATGCAAGGGTATCTTAACTTTTGAAAGCATGATCTCGCAGTTATAGGCCCGCCTGTGATCTATCTACAAAAGCAATAAAGACAGATTTAACTTTGATCAGAAGTGACCAGACCATTTCCGTTTCTCTGATACTTCCAGATAAATAGATCGACAAGAAGAAGACAAAAAAAATAGCCAACAGTAGAAACAAGAATCGTAAACAATAGCATCCACTAAGCATAAATCGGGCATAACGACAGGGGGTCACTCAGAATATGAGATCATGATGAATAGTCAAGCTGTAATAAAAAAACCAACGCCCTTGTGCCACAGCAGGAATATACATTCAGTAATTGCTTCCTGTCTGGATATTAGAGTAATACTCCGTTTTTATGAGTATACAGTTGTGCATGGATCAACTTCACTTGTCTGGCTTGCTAAGTGTTGATCTGGATGAACTGGAAATTAGAATATATAAAGGTTTTTGTCTTGCAAGAGTAGTACACTGATTTCATAACATAATGTTCAATCTTCTATACCAGACAGTGAATGATCAGTTGAAACAAAAATTTCTGAGGAAGTCCAATCATGAAACCCTGGATCCCCATATAAATAGTCCAGATACACATTCTAGTATCCTAATATCTCCCTCATTCTAATTTATAGGGCGTCTTGAACTCTGATACTTCACATGGAGATATTTCTCATAGATGGACAAGTCTCCAGCTTCTGACAGTTCACTTATAATTGCTATTGAATTATGGTTCTGCTATTCTGGATTAGGATTATTGATTTGGTTTGCAGGACACATATATCTATCCAATGTGTCAGACTGTCAGTAGTCAACTTGGATCTGTATGTGAGTAAGAAGGCTGGTAATTTTTTTTATTACATCTTCTTTACTACAGTGTTGCTCATGTTCATTTGGCCCGTGCCACCAAATCAAAACCTAAAAGAAAGAACAATCAAAACGAAAAACGAAAAAAGAGGGAGGAAATATACGTCATGATATCGTTGCAGCAAAGAGTAATAAGAAGTGCTTATTGCATCAAATGTATAAGTTCCAGCCATCAAGGTTCATCCTTTACTACCATCTATGAAGAAGAATTGTAGAGGTCGCTGATCCAAACACCAAGAAATTTGATATGTCTGATAAGATTTAATTTTATTTGAATTTTGACCAACGATTAATTCAATCAAGAGCAGTCTCAGATAAAGGAACAAACACAAATGGGCACACCTCTGTTCACATTAGTTCCCGTAGAATAGTTAGAGCCCAAGAAAGTACATGAGGGAGATTGAGAAACAACAGTAACATTAAAAAAACAAAAAAAGGTTGTCCACCTGAGAAGAATGGAGATGAAACGCTTTATAACGGAAAAAAAGAGGATAAGGAGACATATGGAACAGGTACACAGCAAGATTGACAAATAGTCACAATTCAGAACAAGCTGCACAGCATAATTAGGCACCAAATATATGAAACCTCAGGACAACTGGTGGCATACTGTCATCTATGATGGTACTTGACACCAGTTAGTCAGGGCGGAGATGAACAATAGTCTCAAACAAGATAAACCAGCATATGGATTAATTAACTTTTGAACAAGTTACTGTGACAGACAAAACCAACCAAGAGTAGTCTTAAACAAAAAATCAACAATAAATTCATCAATTTCTGAATCAAAGCAAAAAAATCTATAGAGAACATTATTTACCAGTTGAACTTTCTCTGGTTTATGCACCATTGAGGCTCGTGATCCTACTTTCCTGCCTGAGACCCCTTGATCTGACGTTGCTGTTGAGAACAAGGATTCAAGTTCTGATATATCTATCTCGGGCGCCCTAACAACAATATGAAGAACATAAGGAACATATAAATGAGAAAATCCTTGTTCTTCAGCACACAAATATATTAAATGCAAGAATGAAGAGAATTAGAACGTTTGATTTTAGTCAAATGAGCAACACTAACTTGGATGCCTCTCCTGTCTTTTGCGCCTCAGCCCACAAACTCCCTGAGACTGCTCTTGTTATTTTTAACCAATGTAATGGCTTTAATTTCTTATTCGGGTTATTCCTTGAATTCACGGCACGAGACAACAAAGCTTTCCCTTTGGCCCCTGGTGGTGGAGCAGAAGGTGGCGGAGGAGATGGAGATACAAATCTATCCCTAGGACTTGACAAATTATGTGAAGGCAATGGGGGAGGAGGTGCAGAAGGAACTGGAGGTGCACTTGTAGAAGGCCTAGGGGCACCTGCAGGGGCAGGAGGTGGAGGTGGCGGCAACACCTGTGAAGTGTTTATGACACCGTCATCATGCCTAGAATGCAAAGGTGGGGGTGGAGGAGGGGGAACTAACCGAATAGATGAATTTTCTCTAGGAGAAGGTACAGTAGCCGGGAGAGGAGGAGGGGGAGGTGGAGGGGGTCTGGTTACTTTAATATCTAGCGAAGCAGGTGGAAAGGGAGGTGGAGGTGGAGGTGAAACTCCAAAAGCTGAATGATCCTTAAAACGGGACATATGGGGAGGTGTTGGAGGTGGGAGTGGAGGTGGAGGTGGAGGTGACCCTCTTCGAGCAGATGAGTTTTCATTTAAAGATACACAGGGCGGAGGAGGTGGAGGTGGACTGGGTATGGTTCCACTAGCTTGACCACCTGGTAACAGTGTGGTACAGAGAAGTGGGAATGAAGTCTCATTTTTGTCAGCTGAGTTTTCCTCCAGACTGGTAGTAGAAGGACATATGGGAGTTTTATAAGTGTCGTCCGCAGTTGAAGAAGAAACATGAGGTGGATGTGGGGTTTTATGTAGTCTAACTTCAGAAGGTTGAGCATCATCACAATCAGACAAGACATTTTCAATATCAGGAAGATGGATATCTTTGGTTGAGTTTTCGATATCCACTGTTGAACAATAATGTTTTGAAGGTGGGGGTGGGGGTGGAGGAGGAGGGGCGATGGAACCTTTAACAACACCTCCAGTTGATGACTGAGCTGAAGGGGGAAGCACAGATTTTGAAAGTCCTTTCCCAGATACAATATCAGAGCTGAAAGAGGTTTGTGCACCTTTAACAATACCTTCAGTTGATAATGGAGCTGAAGGAGGTACTGAAGGTTTAAGAGGATCCCCAAATACATCTTTAGAGCTGACAGAAGATTGTACAACTCCAGCATCTATAACAACACCTTCAGTTGATAATGGAGCTGAAGGAGCAAGTGCAGGTTTTGAAGGTTCTTTCCCAGTAATAACATCAGAGCTAGCAGGAACTTGTATGGATGAAGGTGCAATTCCAGCATCTTCAGCAACTCCTTCAGTAGATGATGAAACTGCTGAAATAAATGCAGATTTAGAATGTCCCTCTTTGAAGGCTATATCGGAGTTGACAGGAGATTGTGCGGAATGAATAGATATACTGTGTCTGACAGCAATGTCATTTTTCAGGGTTAGAGTTGAAGCACTAAGTATTTCTGCCTGTTGGAGTAGAGGAGATCCATGATGAATGCCTACCTTGTCCTGCAAACTAGGAGTAACAGGAGAGAGTGACGTTTCTACAGGCTGTCCAGGGTCAAACTCAGTATTTTTCTTTGTGCGAGTAGGTGTCGTCGAAATGCTTTGAGGAGATGACCTCTTACTTTGCGGAGATGAATCCATAGAGCTCTTAATATATTCCAGAGCAGCAGCAGTTTGTATTTTATGAAGTTTTTCACCATCAGAATAAGCTTCACAAACATTATTACAATCTACTTCAACTGCAGAATCATTCTTTGGGACAACCCAATCCACACTACTGAAGATTTCTTGAACTCTGGCAAATGCTTCCACTGGAAGGCCATCCTTTTCTTCAAATAAGGGAAAATCCTGAGGTACTATGGAAGCTGCAGCATCCATCTCAGAGAAAAGAACCTTCATTGAGATGATTCAAGCTTAGTAATCTAATGGAGTGAGAGAACAATCAAACAGAAACCTTTAAGCATAAACAGAAGAATATACCTCAGCCCTGAAGTCCTTGGGAAATCGATCCTTTGCATCCCACAATAGGTCAATTTCATCCCGATTAAGCATCAATATATTCGACCTAATGAATGCTGTGTTAAACATGGCACGGAACATCATCTCTTCCCGCTCCATGTCATCATGCAAGCTGATACACTCTAGCACAACATCACCTTGAATGTGGCAATTGATGTCAATCTTGACTAATTCACATTCTGCCTGAAAATAAGAGCCAGAGTTTGATAACGAAATCTACAAGTACAAGAAGAAGCAAGAAAAGTTCATATGCTATACACTAATTAAGATATTCAACCAAGAGACAATGATCTGTTTTAAGTGTGAAGTGGCTGATCAACAGGATATATTATTATTTCCATAAACAATGAAGATATTTTGACTGACATAAAAAAATTCATGAAATGAAGAAAGCATCGTTCTTACTTCAGCCTTCAGCTAGGTTTATATCAGACAGGTGCTTGCCATTTATTGTGAAATAGGTTTACAGATAGTACACGGGTGATGCTTGTTTAACCATTATCTTCTAACATTCTTGAATCAAAGACCTATTTACAACTAATCATGAATGATGGATGGGATTAGTCCATTCTACTGCCATCTCTACACCATTCAGCAAATAGGAACATTAAAAAACAGAAGCTGTTGTCAGAATGTCTTGTAGATATTATCCAAGATATTGTGGTATTATACTACCTACTAATTGTAATTTACTGGACATTAAATCCCATCTTGAAAAATATCATCTGTATTATCACAAATGATTGAAAGAAAATAAAAATAAAAGAACAAGGATATGGGGCATAAAGTAAAGTAAGAGTGTAGTAATCAGCAAGTAAAACATCTGTGTGATTGTTTTTAAAAAAAGCTTGAAAACTTTATTCCCAAGATACTGTTTCATTGGGGTCGGGGTTGTGGAATATTTGGGTTTTATTTGTGTGAATTCCACTATCTTAGCTAGGTTTCAATTTCTAACTCGTCAGATCATATTGTGTCATATAATCTGGATCGTTTGTTTGAACTTTGAAGCTGCTTTGGAGCCGTTATTCCAAAATGTAGTGTATATACCAGACCAAGGATAAATTATAAAATTACGCTATCCAGATTTTACCATTGATAATTCTGCTACTTAGCTATTTCTACTCCATTGTGGATAGAATCCAAATTTTCAAGATAATAATTCAGGAACATAGGTTCAAAATTCCTTACTGGTCCAATGCAATATGTACGCAACTAATACTATATCATTTACTCTACCAAAAACTACTACATGAAGTAAAATGTGATAAAGTATACCCGAATTGTTTGGGTTATGCTAATATATATTCTGTTGTTGAAGAAGGTGAAAGATCGAGCATATGGATGCAAATAATGGCCTTCCTCTTTTATCTTTCTGGTCTTCTCCCCTTTAGTAACAATGCATAATTTCTCAAAAGACAAGTTTGAAGTTTGTTAAGGTTATCTTTGTAGCTCACGAAAAATTGGAAGTTTCATCATGAAAAGACAAGGCAAGCAGCCATAATGATAAAAGGTTGCACATAACAATGAAATCAAGAATACATGAACTAGGCCCAGATAGGATCATGACTTTTCAGCACATCAAATTTTTGCAACCTGCAAGAGTATGGAAGAGCTAGAGAGAAAACCTGCTCACCTGTTTGTAGTATCGAATCGTTCTACTCTTCTTTGGGGTAGAAAACAGGACTTTAGGTGCACGGTCGGAAACTAGGAAAGGGTCTTGGCCATAAATACGGAAAATTGGGCGGCAGCCACCTGCTCCATCAAAGTTAGGGATCATCCTTATGATAACACATTCAATCGTGAGTGCCCGGTCAAGTGGGGGCCATTCTGAGGCTACATTCCTCCTTGATATATACTGCAAATACCTTAACTGAGAAGGCATAGGATTCAGAGGTGATAATAAGTGCACAAGCTCGCGAGGAGCTTGCTTATACACCATCTCAAGGGTCTTGGATTCACCACTATATTGTTTTCTATAGATTAGCAAAGCGGCCAACATGAAAGCCAAAACTGGCCAACCTCCACGTTCACAGTGCATGAGCAGCACATTTTGCACCCCAAGAGACAACCAGCTTTCCCCAGATCTTAGGAAATGGTGTATCACCTCCATTGGGAGTAGCGGACAGCCTTCATAGTGCCGAGGATAATCCATTATGGTCATATCATATTCAGATAAAGCATTTGCAATCATGCTCTGTGTATTCCCCTCCCGGAAGTTGAATAGCAAGATTGAGGCATCTGGATAGTGTTCCCTTAGCTCAGCGATAATTCCTCCTACATAACCCTTATAATTCTGCTCCTCCCAAGCATCAGTGGTGAAACAATAATCAAAAACTGCAGACATACAATACAGAGAACATATTCATCAGCAAGTACAAACTGATTTCATTATCAACTTCAAACCTGACTAACTGTAACAGCAAACATTAATGCACAATAGAAAACAGTTTTCTTCTATCACATTCATTTCTGTGATTCTACCATACAGACATTACTAACAAAAAACTTTCAGCATCTATCTTTTGTGCTGTAGTACGTGATATTTTCTACTGCACTCCAGCCAAATTTGTGAGTTACTGCTACGAAGTACTACACAATTTCAAGAATTAAACAGCACGCACCTTCACTGGAAACGTAATGTAACAAACACTCATTATAGGAGGTGAAGGGTTCGATTCCTGTGAGGTTTATGAGAAAGTAGTTGCAGCCAGGTTCAAATGTATTATTTGATAGATTGTACTAATTCGCCTATTCGAAGAAAAAAATGCCACAAATTATGCAGTGTAACAAACACTCTCATGATCAAGTATTTCGATTCCACCAAGCACGAAAAGACATACTCACAAAAAACTCATCCCCTAATCGACTCCGTAGCTGATTAAGCATTAGAAATACCAAACAAAATATAGATGAAATAAAAAGGCGGAAATAGAGGGAGTGAAACACAGCGCACCGTAAACTCGCTCGGAGATCTCGAGCAGTCCATCAGGCGGTTTCCGGTAGAAGAGCTTGCGAAACAATGCCATTTGGTGAAGCCAGTCTTCACTTAACAATCACTCAACGTGCAAATGAATATTCCCGTGGTTGTCCAAATTGGCAGCTGCTGGAAGGCAATTGGCGTAGAAATACAGGAAAATATGTCCAAGAGAGGGATTGCTTGGAGCTGGGTATTGGTGTGTTACTGTGTGAATTGGTTTCCGTTTTCGGAGCTTTCTTCTTCTTCTTCTTCGCCTGTTTTGAGTTTATCGATCAATCAAAATCGCAATTAGTTGTATACCGACTACAGGGGAATTACAAATTTAATAGCCACGTCAGATGGCAGGAAAAAGCGACGTGTTAGTCAAAATGTAGACAGGACAAGAGGTCCCTATTAATGCATATTCCACAACAGGACGAAATAGGCCAATTTATTACTCCCTCCCTCCCCTCCGTCTAGTCAAATATTTTCCGTTTAATTTTGGTGACATTATTTTATCGTAAATTACTCTTAAATTATGTTGGTTAAAAAAAATAAAAAAATTACATTAAAAACGTATAGTTATTATAATATTTTAATACAAGTTTTTTGTTCAATAAGAGTTTGGAGTAATTTGGGACCGAAAAATGGGTATCACAACAAAGTGACAAGTTTCTTCTTGGACGGAAGTAGTAGATAATTGTTGGTAAAGTCCACTTATAATTGGTCTTTTCGAAAGTCCACTCGATATTGTTGATGTTAATGTTAAAATAGGTGATGTTTATTATAAAACATTTGATGTTTATGATTAAATAATTGATAATTTATAAATAGTTGATGTTACTGATAAAATTGTTGATGTGTAATGTAAATAGTCGATTATTTCATATTAAAATAGTTGATGATTAATGTAAATAGTCGATGTGTCATCGTAAACCGTTAATGTATTGCAAAATAGTTAATGTATATTTAAAAATAGTTGTTTCAGTCACATTCGAAATTCATAATTAGATGTTCATTCTATACCTGAAACATAGCTTTACTGCAGATGAATAAAAAATCGACTCCTCTCCCTTGTCGCCTTAAATCACCACTTTCTTCTTTCCGGATTACTAAATAGAGAATGATAATACTCCCTACAAAAAAATAACAATTGAAATTTAAAATTCGATGTTTTAGCAAAACTAGTCGGTGATCACATTCGACAGACCAATGAAAACAGAAATTCACAGTAGCAGCAGTATTAAACCTCTCAAACGATTGGATCGATTTGGGACTGTGTAGAAGAGACGACATCAAATTGATTGAATAGACTGGATCGATTTGGAACAATGAAGAGACTAGATCGATTTGGGATTGTGAGGAAGAATCGGGCGTTGACATCCACAAAGGGAATCTGGGAGAATGGTGTATTCTGTTTTGGCAGAGAATTGGGCGTTAACATCGATCGACAGTGGGAGCTGGGAGACATCGACGGAGGGAGTCTGGGAGAAGGGTGTATTCTGTTTTGGCAGAGAATTGGGTGTTGCATCGATCGACAGTGAGATCTGGGTTCTGTTTTGGCTTTCTTTTTACCGGAGAATGATTTTATTAGACTATTGACCCAGAAGAATGTTTTTATTACATGATTGACCCCGAGATAAACTTGAATTATTTTCGACCAATCAGAACATTTCGTTTTGCCACACATTTAATTTGGACCAATCAGGAAAAAGTATTTTTACAAAGTGGCATATGACTTGGCTTAAGGAGAAGCCTTGAAATATATTTGCTTTATAGAATATATAGATATGTGGGGTTTATTTTGAATTAGTTACAAATTATGGATTATTTATGATTAACGAAACAATATTTACTAATTTACATTAATTTCATTTCAACGCATTTTTAAATTTTACAGTTGGACAAATGTCATTTAATTAAGCATGTCACATGGTACATAAATTGAAAACAAGATTAAATTAAGGGATTATTACATATACCACCCCCACTGGATCACACCTACTCATCGGGATCCCATTAGATGTAACAATTACATCTAAGTCCTGAATCTAAATTTTAATAAACAACAACAAACACATCCTTATTATTTGGACTAAATTGCAATTTCCAAACTCACTATAATAGCACATTCACCCTAAACTTTTTATATTTTACATAAATGATGTGTTATAAAATTAACAAAAATTATTTTTTCAAAAAAAACCAAATTCCCCATTAATATAGTTTGAAGAAGAAACTCCATAATGGAATTAATGGAGCTCATCTTCCTCCCTTTTTTTCCCATTTCTCCTTCCTCCTTTCTTCTTTCCCCTCTTTCTTTTTTTATTTAAAAAAAATAAAATTGGCAGCCCCGATCGGGGCTGTTAACAACTCCCATCGGAGCTGTTAAGAGCTCCGGTGGGAGCTCTGGTAGAACTCCCATCGGAGCTGTTAAAAGCTCCGGTGGGAGCTCTGGTGGAGCTCCCACCGGAGCTTTAAACAGCTCCGACGGGTGCTGCTAGGTATAAATTTTATTAATATTGAGGTGGTGTATAAATTTTATTAATGTTGTTTTTATGGACTAGTAGGTCGATATGGTCACTTTATTGGACTTGAGTGTAAATTGTAAAAAGTTAGTAAAAAGTCCTATCGGTAGTGGTATTGGTATGATGTGCCAAAACGTGCGAGATGATCCCATCCAAGCAAGTCTCAAGTATCAACTTACAGAGACTAATTAATTAGGTTCTTATTTTTAATTTAAGTTAATTTTCATTTAGTTCAATTTTAATTAATTTAAAATTTTACTTTATTTAATTAACTTCAATTCATAGGTCAGAAATTCTTATTTTTTTTTTAAAAAAAGAAGCGAATCTTAAACCACAATATCTGGATGTGGCTCAGCAGCGTGATTGGCAACAGACTAATTTTCATGAGCAGATAGGTCCAGATTCTTGGGGGCTTCGAGATGATCCATATCCAAGATTTATGAGAGCCACGGTAAGTTGATTGAGTATCAATATGTAGTTATACGTGTTATGGACGAATATGTCCTCGAATCACCTCACACTAGTGCGCGCCTTAGGCAAGCTTTAAAGCGCCTCGAAGGGCCAAGCACCACCAAAATTCTCATCATGGTCGGAGCCCATCTCAGGGTCGGAGCTCAACCTTGCCAGATGGAGAATTCCCATTTCAGGACAAGTCATCATGGTCGGAGCAGTGCCATGCTCGGGACCATTCAAGGTCGGAGCCCAGCTCTCCCATAATCTTGGCCCTGCTAATAAGTGTCCATGGTCGGGGCACACGTCAAGGTCGGAGCCCTTGACCTCGAGAAACTGCAATACTGAAAAGAGGTTAGACCTTCTTCCCACTATATTCGTCGGGGTGGCGTCCCG
>JAYMSL010003864.1:0-11829 GCA_036897195.1 Plantago coronopus | reverse complement strand
TAACAAAGACAGATTTTATGTATGCTATTTTCCTTCCCTCTTTGCTTTACTACATATATATATATACTCTATCCGTCCGTTTAATAATGCTTCATTTTTTCATTTTGGGTGTCACTCAATAATGCTACGTTTTCGAAAATGAAAAGTTTTTATTATTTTTAAAGTACACACTTCTACCCGGCTTGTATTATATATCAATATATTACCACAATTTAACCCCACTTGTACTATTTAACTTTTCATTAACTACTCCAATATACCCCATTTTTATTGTATCTCAATATTTTATATTGTTTCTTAAATAATGTGCCAAAATCCAAATGTTGCATTATTAAGCGGACGGAGGGAGTAAAAAATAATTACAATTTAAGTTAAAATAAACCACAAAAATGTACGTAAGCACACCAATTAAGAACGAAACCATCACCTCTATAGTTAGGGTTAATTTCATATATATATATATATATATATATATATATATATAAACTTCACGACTTATTTCACAAAACTAGCCATACCTTTTTTTCTCAAATAACTATCCAAACTTTTCAAACATTATCACACATGATAGTCGTAATATTTCGGCAACTTTAAAGCGTATTTTTACTTTTAATAACTAGCCAACTATTAGAAATTCAATGTAAAGGAGCAAAACAATACTAACCAACTCCAGTAATGAATATCTTGTGTAAGCCTACAAAGCTAATCTTCTTCAAGATTATGTAATATAATTCCCAAGATTAGCTTGCAGACTGGAAGATTAGCTTGAAGGCTGAATTGCCAAGTCGGGAAATGAGTATATATATCTTGATTCCCAGTCTCTTAATTAACTTGACTAATCTGAAAATTAAGTTATTAACTAAAAGGAAGTATTTAATCTAACTATGAATTATTCAGACAAGCATAGGCATCCTTTTAATTGTTGGCAAGTTATTAAAAGTTAAAAGTACCCTTTAAAGTTACCAGAATACATACGAGTACCACATGTGATAAGGTTTGAAAAGTTTGGATAGTTATATGAGAAAAAATAAGTAAATAAGTATAGCTAGTCTTATGAAATAAGTTGTAAAGTTTAGATATATATGTGAAATTTACCCGTATAGTTATGACATGAGCCCTAATGAAGAGTCGCCTCTTTTACGCTCAATTTTATTTATCATTGGAGGGTCATTTTAAATAACTTGACCAGATTGACCAAGACCATCTTGTTTCAATTGATGTTGTGTTTTATTTAATGTCAGGGAGTTGCTATTAATACATTTTCACTAAGAAAGAAGCTTTATCCCTTAACCAATGGAGCCCAGGCACAAAACATGAATGTAAACTTCCGTGGAAATGTCAGGTTTGTCAACACTCAACACACATTATCACGCATGTAAATTTTGTAGGAAATTTCTGATACCTCAATCAACACATTTTAGTAGTTTAATGTACTGCACATTTAGTCTGGTTGGTCTTTTTGAACAATTATATATTATATATGACAGCGCTTGCGATAATGGGATGCTGAGTGAGGAAAAAGTCAAGGGGAAAATTGTCTTCTGCCTAGGAACAAATGGTGAGATAAACATATTAAAACTTGGAGGAATGGGCACCATTATGACCAATGATTATGAGCAAGATATCCCTTTCATCACATCAATCCCAGCAAGTTATCTCACTGTACAAGATGGCTACAAGATTGACAATTACATCAACACCAGCAGGTTACTTGTTCTTCCAAAACCAAATTAGTGAATTACACACCCACTACTTCACCAAATCATTAAAAAAATAAAGATGTGTTATTTGGATGCAGGAGACCTAAAGCTACTATATACAAATCAAAAACAGTTTACATGAAAGTTCCAAACATAGCCTCGTTTTCATCAAGAGGACCAACAACATTGAGTCCTCATATACTAAAGCCAGATATTAGTGCACCGGGAGTTGGTATATTAGCTGCTTACACTAAGTACAAAAGCATAACCGGAGATGTGGAAGATGCTAGAGTTGCTAAATTTAACATTGTCTCTGGTACATCAATGGCTTGCCCTCATGTCTCTGGAGCTGCTGCTTATGTCAAGTCTTTCCATCCCACTTGGTCTCCTGCTGCTATCAAGTCTGCCTTAATGACCACTTGTAAGTTTACTATTCTTAGCTTGCTTATGCAGATGCAACTAGATGATCAATACTTATTCCCATATAGAAGTGAATTAAAATGTTTTCAGCAACTGGGGCAATAACAATGTCAAATTCTTGGAAAATATTGTTTTTTTTTTTTACAATAATATAGTTAAAAATACTTTTTGTTAACTTGTGGCTACTCTAAACCTGTGTCTGATTACCTTATATATACATCATTTTGTTGTGTATATATATAGGATATAGGAAAACACTGTTTTTCACAGCCTCATTGAAATCGTGGTCAATTTATCGGAGGGAGTTTGTTAAATTAGATGGCTATACATTTTTATGCATAGATGACAAGCCTGGTATTTTCTGCAGCAAGATTAATGAAGATAAAACCGGTTGGTGCCGAATTAGCCTCTGGTTCTGGTGAAATACAACCAAGAAAAGCATTGAATCCGGGACTGGTTTATGATCTGGACTCAGACTTATATATCAGCTACCTCTGCAAACACGGCTACAATAACATTTCAAACATAGCGTTAATGACAGGAAGTCCGAAGAAATCTTGCTCTGATTTCCCACGTGCGAAAGGAGTTGATGGCGTCAATTATCCATCATTACATTTGAAACTGAATAATAGCCAATCTGATGTTTCTGCAGTATTCTTCCGCAAGGTTACTAATGTTTCGAACAAATATTCCATCTACAATGTCAAAATAATGGCGCCTGAGGGTCTCTCTGTCAGAGTCGTCCCAAGAAGATTGATATTCACAAAGAAATACCGGAGGAGGTCATTCAAAGTCATTTTGAGAGGGAAGTTCACGCATCCCAAGTCATGGTACATGTCCGGTTTAGTAGTATGGTATGATCTTAAGCATACTGTTAGGAGCCCAATTCTTGTCTATAGGCCTTTAGATTATTATTGATTGCTTGCATTCTGTTTATAAGATTTGGAAGTTGACAACCATAAAACATTCTTCTAACTTCCTCTAATATATATTAGTTTTAAATTAGTGAATACTCCTACAGTAGGCTAACCGACCATTAGAGTATATCAGAATATCAAGTCTTAAATTGAAGGTCCTTCTTCCTGGTGATGTAGTATACTTGCTGAAATAGTCGCAACATCTCCAAATAGAATGTAAAAATCACACTTCAAAGATTTATAAACTATACAAGCTACTTACTACTTGCTTTAACAAAATTTCTCGTTTACAAATGTTATTTTCTAAATTGATCCTTTGCTAAAACTATACTCATGTTTACATATTGGTTATTCGTTTCAAAATAAAAAAAATGTGTACATTGGTTATTGAAATACTTAATAGGTTCTAACAGTTAAGATACACAAATCAGAGTTCACGTAAAATAATAATTCAAATACATGTTAATAAGGTCTCCCAATCATATCGTGGCCATTGAAGTCAAGTAGTCACCATCAGCTAGATAATTAGATAATCTTGGATATTCAAGATTAAGCGGTTACCATCAACTAGGCAATTGACAAATCGTGCTATTCTAGATTAAGCAGTCACCATTGACGAAGGTGCTTGAAGTCTTCGTGCAATGCATTGAGTCACATTTTAAAACTCGTGCTATTCTAGATTAAGCAGTCACCATTGACGACAGTGCTTGAAGTCTTCGTGCAATGCATTGAGTCATATATTAAAACTTATACGAGTTCATCGAAACAATTATTTACAGATCTTGAATCTTAGCGATGTAGTACGTGAGATATGTTTTCAAAATTCCTTGATGGATGGATTTTACTGACCCGTCCTTTTGCCCAGATTAAATTACCGAGGTAATTCTAGCAGTCGTTAGTGTTGCCAGAACTACCCAGGGTCGTTCTCTCAAGAAATTAACCAGGCTAATCAAGTTTAGATCTAGATAGTTGATACAAGTGTGGTGAGTGATATGGATAAAGTGATGATGCACATATTAGGTTAACAAGTTGGTTTAACTACAATATATGTAAACAATAGAACATGCAAATCAATCAGATATTTAATGAATAATCAGACCATTGTGTCTCCATTTTGTTTGTCTATTCAACTTATTTGCCACTCATCCGGTTAGATACAACAACAGATACCAGTGTATCTTCCGTTTGGTCATGGATCTCTCATCCCCATAGTAATACTGGAGGAAGACCACATTTGGTCCAAAGCACAATTGGTAGCTCCGAATTGGAGAAGAAAAAATCATCTGGATCAATGCCGGTTGGAGCTGGGACATCAACTGGGGCTGGGACAACACTTGTTTCTCAGAAAAAGGTAACGAATTTGTTCTCACCTTCGATGTTCAATTTCAAATTTTACGACATGCAAGTGACCCATGCTATTTGTTATGTAGGAAACGGGAGAAAGATTGTTCCCACTTGTGGAAAAGCAAGTGGATGAGAATCATGAGATCGCACTGAAGATCACCAGCATGCTAGTGGACCTGGACCTAGAAGAAGTGCGGCTACTAATAGAGTCGCCAGAATTTCTCTGGGAGAAGATTGAGGAAGCTATGGAAGTCTTGAAGAATGCTTCCTCTGAGGAACGTGGCGACTGATTCGTTGTGTTTCCTCCGAACAAATCATCATTGATGTCGATTTTATATACAAATGTATTTCTAAATTGTTCTGGTTTGTTTTAATTTATTTGGTACAATGTCTTCTATATCATACCTTATTGAGAACAATGTTTCCCATTGCCCGTTTTGATGTTGGGTTTCGAGCCGGAATTGATATGAACCATTTGAACCCTGACTTATGTTCGTAGGACGTGTTTTGATATTGCACCAATAGAGACATAGAGTGATATTACTTAAGGAAACGTTTCCGGTGCGACGGTTTTCCTGCAAAGAAGATTACGTCGATGTGAGGATGATTTTGTGAGTAGCCATTAAAGTAGCAGAGCATCAAATGGTTCCTCCTTTTGAAGTTCAAACAAAAACAGAGCGTTAAGGATAGTATTAACAACCAGAGAACTTACTGCTCGTAAATCGCAATTAGTGTACAGATATAACTAATGCACAATCTCTGGGACCATTGTCACATACACCTTTGATTTGTGCTCTCATCGATGCGATTGGAGCTCTAGTGTTCAACTACACAAGTATATTTCGAGGGTTGTAAATCATAATTATCTCACGCGTGAACTACCACATGAACCATTGCACTACCTCCAGCCTTTTAGTTTCCTTGAAACTGCTGCTACTATACTGCCAAACTTCCCTATATCGTGTGGCAGCATTATCTTGATGCTGCATTGTTTCGTTTTTCTCGTACAGATCACAAATTCAAAATTTATGCAGTCCATCATTTTCTCAATACTTTGTGTTGCGTTTAGTGCGTTCGCAAGCCTTAATCATAAGATTGTGATTGTTGTTTACTGTTTCACAAGTGAAAGATCATAAGTATCTCTCGTCTTCATTGTTGAATAAGTGTCATAATTATCATGTATCTAATCTCTAAATTAGATTTGCAACAAAATGGAGTATCAACAAGACATAAGGGGGTTCAACTTGCAAATTAGTAGTAATGTCTAAACTAAGGTACAAGAGAGTGGTGGTCTAGAGCGTAGAGCTAAAGGTTCGAGTGGATGATGTAAACGGGTGAAATTCTTGTATACTATAGCTACTTTTGTATGTATTGCGAAAGTGATGAATAAATTTTGTCGATTCTAAAAACTAAAATCAACGAAATGGAACAAGCCATAGGCTTCAATTACAGTTCATCCGCGTAATAAAGTATTTTGAAATGACAAAATGTTAAAGAGGTCTCATGTTGAAAAAGATATAATTCCAAGTCACGCAATTGTAATAAAATTAAATTTATGATGGGAACCGGTATAGACGTAAATGAGTAATGCACATTGACATAAATGACAAATTGGTAATGTACCTACTATTTTTATTTGTTTTATTTTATTAATTATTGGACATGAGCTAGTTACCCTTTAAAAAGCTTTTTTAATGAAAATAATTGAGTAGTAAATTAGAGATTTTCTATAATCACTTTGCTAAGAAAGATCCTCTTCACATCTACAAATTGACAATTCTTAGTTCATTATGGATTTCCTCCCCTGTATTGTTCCCTTTTCTCGTAATAATTAAAGAAAAGCAGAAGCAGCATATATGATGCCTAGTGGGGAATGGCGGCTTTCTAGAGACATTCCTATACAATTTTGTTGCAACGGTGATTCAAACTCTTGCACTATTGAGATGAAGCGAAGCGTATTTGAAACTGAACTGCGTTTTCTTATTATTATGCCTATATTATTGCATAAAATAACTAACAATTTTAGTGATGTAACGAAAAACATCAATGATAAAGGTTGTATTTTATGTCCAGTAATAAGAAAATTTTAGTTCAGAATAACATGAGTTTATATTAAAAGTTTATAAATTTTTGTTATCATATTAACCTATTTATTTTGAATTTAAAAAGAGAAAAAGAAAACTAGTTATGAAAAGAACAAAATACTGGTGATGCTTTTCACATCTAACAATGGTCACTTTCCAGAAGGAAAATTAGGACAAGTATCTATAATTGGGGGACATTGCTACCAACCCCCGTGGCAACTTAACAGTCATCTAAATCAACGGCCCTAATACGGACACGTGTAAGTTCCAGATTATACATCTCAACGTCAACCAATCACCGTTATCTTTCTTTCCTCCCCTATTTATATATGTGTATAAATAAATTCATCATCCACATTTCCAGTCAAAATCGTGCAGCTCTCAGAAAAACTCATTCAATTCATCGATCAATCCATCTATGGCGGAGAAGTCCTTCAAGTACGTGATCTTTGGTGGTGGTGTTGCTGCTGTAAGTATCCTGCTCCATCATTTCTCCTCTAGTCTTATCGTAATTCCTTGTGATTCTGTAGATTTCAGATGCTGTTCGTCATGATCTATGATTTCTAGATTCATACGAATTGTAGTGTTTTTTCTGAAACGCGGTTTATTTGATTTTACGATACTCAACTCTGTAAACTGCTTACTCTGTCCAGCTAAACTATCCTAGTATGTATTTGGTTTTGGTGGATTTTTTTTATTTTTATCAAAATATTCCTCAATCATATCGGATAAAATATTACGAGAATTATATTAGAATAGTATAATGCTATGTGTTTTTGTTTTGTTTTGTTGTAAGTGAGTTGTTGGTTATTGAATTGGATGACGTTTCCTTCTTCCAGGGATATGCAGCTAGGGAATTCGCAAAGCAGGGAGTTAAACCAGGCGAATTGGCCATCATTTCCAAGGAGGCCGTATGTTCTTCTTCCATTTACCATGATATTTATTTTCTTATTTAGTCGCCTGTAAATTTCATATGCTCCTGTAGTTGTTCGAAAGTATATTCAACCTCGTGTCGAACAATGACTGATCAAATTGTTACAGTTTTATGTCTTTATAATAATTAGTATATCATGACATTATCTAATGCCTCCCTTAGCTTATAAGTCATTGGTTTATGTTTGGAAATCTTCATATATTACAGTTGTAGTACCCAAAGAGTGTCCTTCTAGGTTTATAGTTTCAAAGTCGTAAATTGCTGAAAATCTGAACTGATAATGACCCTAAGTCCACACTGCCTTGGATATTCGTTGACTAGTGCTCTAGATTTCTACTTTGACTGTTGTAATTCATGGCTGATGTATTCTTGGTCATTTTATTTGTGTATAGCTATTATTTAATGTGGCACTTCACCCGCTATGACCTTTTCCTACTTGTAAACCTCACTTGGACAATCTAGAATCAAACTTATTATATGTTTTATGTCCCTTACTGATCTTACTTTATGTGATTAATAATACCTATTATTTCTCATGGTTTTAGGTGGCTCCTTACGAACGTCCCGCACTTAGCAAGGCATACCTGTTTCCTGAGGGTGAGTTGTAGCCCTTTCGCGTCAGTTAAAATGGCAAACTGTAGCACACATAAAATGCCTCATGGCACATGTTTGGAGAACAATTGTTCTGGGGTGTAAGTCTTGCTGGGCGAGACATAATAAGGCTCACATTCTCTCCAAAAACTAGTAGAGCATATGCCTTAGAAAATAAGTACTTCCTCGTGAAAATGATGAGTAAACCATAATTCTTTACTATTGTATAATGAAGAGTGCACCTGTACCTCACACCTGTGTAGTGGTGGTACGGTTTTTCCTAGTATTAGGAAAGATAGGTCTTCCTAAATTATTAATCTATGTTTAACTGGTCTTACTCGTTGTCAAACTTTTGACTGAGCCAACAATGCTGTGATTTCGTACATGGTCTATAAAAATTGTGTTTAATGTAAGATGTGGATGTTACCATAGCTTGTATTTGAATATTTATGTTGCATGAGTTATTTAGTATTTCAGTTCGTTCTTTCAATTTATCTATCAAATATATATTTAATTTATATTAAAACATTATTTAGCATCTTTTTTTGGTGTGCAACTCTGCTCTGGCGTTTATGCTTCGCCCTAAGGATGTTATAATACCCTGCCTTATGCCTTTTAAATACAAAATAATAAAAATGTAGGCAGAGTAACATAAATAAGAATGTGATGTGACGACTGTTGATTTTGTAAATGAGATTCATTTATTCAGTGATCCTCCAAGCATAATGAGTGTTAAATTTTTTTAAAATAAAATTCTTTTCCCTTTATTAATTTTCATTCTTACCCAACTAACTCTACCCTTTTTGCACCATGTGTTGGTTTTATTGTATTTCTCCAGGAACTGCAAGATTGCCTGGTTTTCACACTTGTGTTGGAAGTGGAGGAGAGAGACTTCTTCCTGAATGGTACACTGAGAAAGGTAATGCTTTCTTGTTAATCACTACTCTGCTGAATAGCTATTGATGTTTGTCTTTTCTTTTCTTGCTAATTCTCTGTCTTCAAGGAATTTAGTTGTACCTAACATGCCTTCAGAAAACATCCCTCATATAGGGCCTCACATTATCACTTGGTGATTCTCCAGGAATATCATTGATCCTTAGCACAGAGATTGTTAAAGCTGATCTTTCTTCAAAGACACTTGTCAGTGCAGCTGGTGAAACATTCAAGTATCAGACCTTAATTATAGCAACCGGTTCTACTGTTAAGTACCATTCGAACTTTGGAGAATTAATCCCAATTTTAATTTCCTTTTGGTTCAAGTACCTTGACCTCTGATTCCTATTGCATTTGCATGTATTACATTTGCCAGGTCATTAAACTGTCAGATTTCGGTACACAAGGGGCTGATGCAAAAAATATCTTTTACTTGAGAGATGTTGATGATGCTGATAAACTTGTGGAAGCAATCAAAGCAAAGAAGAATGCAAAGGCGGTGATAGTAGGTGGAGGATACATTGGTCTGGAACTCAGTGCAGCTTTAAGGGTCAACAATATCGATGTCAACATGGTCTATCCAGAACCCTGGTGCAGTAAGTTTTCTCACTATATATGCTCATTCTAGTTATCAGAGCCTTGGTTTGATGATTGCTATGGACAACCAAATGTTGTGGATTATCTGTTAGTAGTTTCAGCTATTCAGTATACTCTGCTCATATTGTATTGTTTTATAGTGCCTAGGCTGTTCACTGCTGGCATAGCTGCATTCTATGAGGAATACTATCAAAACAAGGGAATTTCTATAATTAAAGGCACAGTGGCTGTTGGATTTGGCTCAAACGAAAATGGAGAAGTGAGTTTCCAAACATATGATTACTGATTATGTTTTGAGAGTTCCTCAATTCCTGATTCTTAAATCTTTACTATTCTTCACTACTCTCAGGTTACAGATGTAAAGCTTAAAGACGGCAGGGTGCTTGAGGCCGACATTGTTGTTGTTGGTGTTGGTGGAAGACCTCTCACTTCATACTTCAAGGGCCAGCTTGAAGAAGAAAAGGGTGGAATTAAGGTATGTTGCTCGGTTTTTCCCGTTCTCCTTTCTACTTAATTGACCTGTGATGTTCCTGCAAGAAGCAGGCATTGTGAAATTTGGCCAGTGAAGGTCAACTGGCTATCATTTTAGTGCAACAAGTATTTTTAAAATCTTCAGCTTAAAATATACCCTCACTATTCCTTTTACAATAAAAGGTTTGCAAATTTCATTACTATCCCATTTTAACTGGATAAGATCTCCCATGTGTTTTCTGTTCACAAGGAAAATTCCTAGAAAGATATGTTTTTTTTTTCTTGAAACTTCCTGTCTCTTAATTTTTAGGTTTCGTTGCCCGGAGAATCTCAACTCATTGAGTTATTTGAACTTATTATAATACCTTGTGACTGCCTTGTGTTGTATACTTGTATTGAAGAATGCAGACATTTGATTTAAGATACCTTGTTTGTGCAGACTGATGGTTTCTTCAAAACAAGTATTCCTGATGTATATGCTGTGGGTGATGTTGCTACATTTCCCATGAAGTTGTACAATGAGATTCGAAGAGTTGAACATGTTGACCATGCTCGCAAATCTGCTGAACAGGCTGTCAAGGTATTCGATAGTTCATTCATACATATAAATCCTTTATGTGAAACCATGTGTTATGCTGTAGCTGTACTCCTGCTGATGGCTTTTATGAGTGTTATATTATTTTGAACACAATAATTCTTGGCATTTTCACCAATACGTGTCCGTTGACTTTGTTGCACTTGAATTCAATGGCCAATGTGGTTACCAATTGAACTAGAATGAATTCATTTAGTATCCTTTCGGTAGTCTTATCCCAAGACTTGAAGAAACTGAACACTGAATGGCATGTATTTGCTCGCGCAGGCTATTTATGCAAGTGAGCAAGGAACTTCTATTGATGAATATGACTACCTTCCATACTTCTACTCCCGTGCCTTTGACCTATCATGGCAGTTTTATGGAGACAACGTTGGGGAGACTGTTCTCTTCGGGGACAGCAGCCCAACATCTGCTACTCACAAGTTTGGAACTTACTGGATAAAGGATGGGAAGGTGGTTGGAGTGTTTTTGGAGAGTGGTAGCCCCGAAGAGAACAAGGCTATAGCGAAAGTCGCAAGGGTCCAGCCGGCAGTGAGCAGCTTGGATGAACTTGCTGCTGAAGGTCTTACTTTTGCCAGTAAAATTTGAAGCTAGTGATTTGTTTTTGAAGCTTGATTTACTAAATAACAGTTGCTTGGGAGATTGTCCTATAATGGATAAACTCTGTTACATTGTCTTGTATCATCAGATCAGCATAAGAGTTGGTACATATAATTTGCTTGATATATGTAAATGCTCATAAACACTCATTTCCAATTTTCGTTTCAACTTTTAAGCATCAACACTATTTTGCCTAGTATTTCATGTTGTTTCACGAAATAAAATATCCTCTCTTTATTTTCTTCAACTTTTGACTAACCAGATTATTATTCCGAGCTTGGCTAATTCTACCTTACAGTTGCATGGGACGAGGATTGTATTCCGAACTGAACGAACTGACGTGGGCAATAAAGGAATACTCCCTCCGTCCCACCATAAATGATACATTTCGACTTTCTGCAGTCCAACTTTATCGACTTTCACTGCATATCTATATATTCTCTAAACAACAAAAATTTCTCTATTTGTGATTGGTCCATTCAAAAACCAATACTCAATTCCTATTGGCTTATTCATGATTCTTGTCCCCCTTATATATATAGAAAATATAACAATTCTTTTACTCATTATAATTCATCAACAAAAATTCAAAAAAATATTTTAAATATATATTCATACTCATCACGACGAGACGAATCCA
>JAYMSL010003863.1:0-11831 GCA_036897195.1 Plantago coronopus | reverse complement strand
TCCTCCCCAGTTTATCGATTACACATCAGACAAACATAAATAGAGACTGTTCCAGTAGTAAACATAATGTTCTATACAGCTATAAGCTTAATTTGTATGTGTGCATAAATGAATGAAATGTTTGGGTCTTTTGGCATTCCATGTCAAGTGGAGTAGTTCATTCTCAAACTTAATTTGGAACCAGGAATCTGTAATATTAAACACATCTGTTAAATGCATGTTATTCATTGAGTGAGCTAATCCTAAATGACTAAACGATCGAGAAACATGAACCCCAAAACATTTCTAGCCACTTCAAAGATAATCATGCTTCATTTGAACTTTCTAAGATACGACGGACTCCCTGAGAAGTTTCTCGGTGCATGTATGAGTGAGAAAATGGCATGAAAAACGACATGAACCAGTTTATGAGACCAATATACCGTCCACACAGTAGTGAGTAATCGGATCATACCAAAGGTTCTAATCTCGGCTCACTAAGTCCAGGGTTGTTACGAATGTAGTGTTACGCAAATACTGTAAATATATCCTAAAGTGCGCACACAAAATTTGAAATTTTTGAAGCAATACGCATATGGCAAGAGAGCGTCAAAGAACATAAAACTGAAATTGGTTGTCTGTAAAACATCAAGTTATTGATGCAGAATATGTGAATATTTAGAAGTTGTGCAAACTGCACTTGTTACTAAAAACTATAACTAGATCTTGTTTGAAATCAAGATAACATATTGAGGTTTTAAGATTAAAAATATTTTTGTAAACTTTAGTTCACAAAATCCTTCAACTCCTGGACAGTATCATAGGTCCGCATAGACACAGCTTTAGCCACCCTCGTTGTTTTGCTACTTCCGAATCAGTCCCTGAAAACAAGAAATCGTGCAAGAGTGGGCTTCTATCAAACACAACAAATAACCATACACGGATGAGATTATTATTATTTATTCGGACTTGTGGCACATATTAAATTTTAATATTATACTATATAAAGTTGGGAATATGCAGATGGTATCATTAAGGTGCATACAAAGTAAACCCTCCAAACTGATGTAAAACCTGCAGAAGGTGAAAACTAGCATCACAGGTTCAAACTAGAATGTGATAATAAACATCAGGAAAAATTAGAACTTTTATGAAAATCATTCGAGACCTCCATCATCCTTCCAGTATTCGGGTTGTATGTTCTTAATGCCAAGGAAAACTAGTTACGTTTCTTTTACTCACTCTAACATGAATAAAAATTTTGTTACTTGATTGGAAATTAAAACATGCTACAAGTATAGGATCTTGGGCTGCTTAGGAAAAAATGTGGAGTAGTTTAATGCTTTACTTACCTGAAGATATTGGGTTAGAATTACATGTTAAGAGGAGAAGCATGCGCTAATATTTAAAAGAAATATTGAGGCTGAAAATTAAATCACACTTAAGATCCAATCATTAAGTTCAGTAACTAGCATTCTGGTGACCAAGTGTAGTTCATACAAACACTCAAGGTGAATTAAAGGAGAAACTCCATTTTTTCTAAACACTTGGACAATCATCTACGTTGAATGTGATTTTTCCTAATATTTAGAACAACTGTTTTTGTCCAGGGACTTACCTAGAAATAGAAACATTTCTACCCCTCCGGAGTCGGGACCACTTGAATTTTATCTCCATCCTTCATTTGCAGCTGTAGGAAACAAAACCACACTATATTAATGGAACATTTGGTGCAAAATAAGAAAGAACAAATGGAGCTTGGGAAAAGAGGTCACCTCCTTTGGAGTTTGATAAGTTTCGATCTTATTATCTTTAAATTTGAAAGTGACGGACTTCAAATCCTTATCTCCTCGAGAACAATAAGCATTCATAATTTTCAACATCCGTGCATCCTTCCCACAGTTGAAATATGAAGACTTTCCAGTCTGCAAAAGACGATCAGTAAAAAAAAGAGTAGTTGCTTCAGAAGCATGACAACAATTTCTCCGAAAATAATAAGAAAAAAAACAACCTAGATAAGGATTTAATTTGCACAATAATGAATCCAAAAACTAACCAGCTAAGCTAAAGATAAGCAGTACAACAGCTTGAAAATATAATTAGGGGAAAAAGAAAGGAAAGAAACCAAGGCCAGAGTCACAGAAAAGGTTTAATTTGTTTCGAATTAACTCTTAATCATGCATGATAGCAATGTGAGAAGCTAGATATGCAGGTACAAATGACTTATAGGGAATTAAAGATAAATGAATCTTAAACATAAAAGAAAGAGCATACATGATCAATGAATTGAAGATAAACCCGATCCGAATCATCTTCATCATTGCCCACCGCGCAGGACCTTGCTACTTCAGACTGCTGGATCTTGATTGAACCACCGAGATGAGCCCGTTTTTGTTTGTGTTGGAGCTTTTCCAAGGCCGCAGACCTTTTAGCAGATTCAAGCTCTTTGCCAACTTTCAGCATTTCCTTATTAGACTCTAATAAACTTATCTCAACATTTAAGAGCTCCTCAGATAGGCGAGATCGTTTTCCAGAAAGGGTGGAGATTTCAGCATTGACACGCTCTAGGTCCTTGTCCAATTGTTTGATTATATTGTCCCTACGAGTGCCCTTCTTCTCAGCTGCAATCTTTGCGCTGATGATATTGTCACCATCAACAATTCCCAGCTAGAAAGAATAAACTCTTTAATATTTTACTGCATCACTATATATAACTGACATAATGTTGTCAAATATTAGCAAAGAGAAAGACAAAGAAAAGGAACTCACATCATCCACAGTTTGCTTCCTTTGGATGATTTCATCATGATAAATGAAAGAAACATGACGAACATCTAGTGATTCACGATCACAGTAAGCTCGGATAAGCTTCTCTATTTGCATGTTTCTCTTGACCTTGAAGTGTAATCGTCTTCCATTCTACAAATTGAAATTAGATTCAGGCCTCAGTTTCTATAACTTCCACGTAATGTAGTAAGGGCAAGCTAGCTTGCACATGTTTCTGTAGCTTAGGCACAGATATTCAAGTGTTGATTAAAAAGATTTAGTTAAAAATACAGTTAAGCTTATTGTAAACATTCCTCAATATGTCAGTATGTCACTCCAAATGGGAATAATTGGACAAACACAGTCATTAACTGGACACTATTCTGCATCAATCAATAAGTATGTACAATCGATATTTACACTACTGATATATGTCAGTACGTCACTCCAAATGGAAATAATTCTGCAAACACAGGTCATTAACTGGAAATTGTGTACAATCAGTATTTACACAACTGATAACTAATTTGTATAATGTACAGTAGCTATTACTAAAGAGGCTATTCTGCAACTCAACCTGAATAGTTATATACTCCCTCGGTTTTAAAACACACATATACATGCATACATCCATTGCTTGTCTGATCCAAATTCTTCTTTGTTTATCTTTACTGATAAAAGAAATGATAAAATAGGAATTCTCTTAAATAGAAGGTATTTTTGTAAGGCGGGCAAATATTATAATTATGACCTGAGGTTCAATTAAAAAACATCCATAATATTGTCTCGTGAATTTTGTTGACAAGTTCATTTCGTCGCCTTTTCCCTTCCAATTTAAAAATAGACTGTCCCCCAAATTTTGACAACATAAAATCACAAAAAAAAAACAGGGAATTGCCAAGTGGAAACTATCAGTATCATCATAGAATAATTACTGTTAAAAACACTACATAGAAGCACAAATCAATAAATATATTGATTTGATATACACATCCATTGCTTGTCTGGTCAAAACGCTTCTTTGTATATCTATACTGTTAAGAAAAATGATAAAATAGGAAAGTCTCTTAAATATAAGGTATTCTGTAAGACGGGCAAATAACATATATATAACCGAGATTGAATCAATATCATTGGTGAGATCGTCTCATGAATTTTATTCACAAGTTCAATGCCATCTCCTTTACCTTTTTAATTTAAAAATAGACTGTCTCCCAAATTTTGACATCATAAAATCACATGAAAAACAGGGAATTGTCGAGTGGAAACTAGCAGTAACACCGAGAAACAATTTACAGCTAGCAGGAAGGAATGCAGCTTTCTATCATAGAATAATCTCTGTAAAACACACAACGATGTAAACACTGATCAATCAATAATAGAGATATTCACACACATTGCTTGTCTGGTTAAAACTCTTTGATAATAGAAATGATAAAATATAAGGTATTTTTGTAAGACAGGCAAATATTTATAAAATTATGACTGAGATTTATTTAAGAAATAAGATCGTCTCTTGAATTTCGTTTCATTGACGAGTTCAATGCAGTCTTACTTTCCTTTTGAATTAAAAAATAGACTGTCCTAATTTGGGATCATAAAATTAGATTAAAAAACAGGGAATTGTCGAGTGGATCTAGGAATAATTGCACCAAGAAACAATTAACATCAGATCTATCATAGAATAATTGCCGCTAAAAACACCACCTTACAAACATAATCAATTAACATCGGGAATTCAGGTTTCTATCATCAAATCAATTAATTGCAAACGTAAGTGATTCTAGAAGACAAAACAGAGGACACTAATTATTCATTCAGAACGAAATGCAGAAAAAACGTACAAAATTGTATAGCAAAATGATGATCACGAAGAAGAGAAGGATAAGATTATAGACCTCTTCATTGTCAATCATGACATCGACTTTCTCAGAACCAGAAGACTTTGTACCCTCCATTTTTCCGACAATGACCCGACGTCTGCGGTAAGTTTTGGAGGAAAAATGTATCTGAAATCTTGAATTTGCAGCCAAGTCTGATGAAATCCTAAGCAGCGATCTGTGAATATTTAAAGGAAGCCAACAGTAGAATCAGGAAACTATTAAGTAAGCCACCAGTAGCCTGCATTAAAACAACGACGCCTGGACTGGAGTTGGGTCAGCTTCAGTCTAAGCTCGGCCCGGACCATTAGTGTGTTACAAGAATCACAATTTAAACCACACAAATTCAAAAGTCTGGTCTTTCTAAAGTTCTGTACTCTTCTTCTCTTCTAAATTTTCTAGAGAACAGAAATTGCATAGAGAGCAGGATTTAATTGAGGTATCTCCCTCTTACATTTCATAAGTGTAACCATAAGAGATATCAATACATATATGTTCAATTTTCTTTCAAAACATAAGTAGTTGTTCTCAGTTATGAACTACTTACCGTGCTTCATTGAAGTTCTATGTATGTGGATTTTACTTATGCATTTAACGAATCATGTGATAGGGATTAGGGAGTCCAGTTTTAGGTTGTGTATATAAAAAACAAATGAATGATCCTGATATTCATATCTTTGAGGTTTTAAATAATTTCCATGATAAAGATTTCAGGCTTGCAGCAGTGATATTCATCATGCATTTCAAGCTTATTCAGCAAGTTCCAGCACTCTAAGTCATTATCATGATATGGTGGAGGTATTTTGAGAATGTTAGAAATATATATTTGATCAATCGCAGCGTTGTAAAGAGCACGTGATTAGTGTGTTACTCGATTTCTAGTATTTTATACTCGATCATCTAGCTAATGAGGTACCAACTATATATTCAAATCTAGCTCATAGATTGCCTTCTTAAGTAGAAAATGCATAAACGGTGCACATTTCGCAGGTAAAGAAAGCCTAAAACTCAAACAGAAAATGTGAAAACCCTAGATATACTGAGGAGTGAATCATATCATGTAGATTTCGCACCAGAAAGGAATAATTCGCACACAAGACAAGACATCAAATTAAGAGTAACAATCTAGAGTAAAGCCAATTAGTATGTAAGCATAGAGTGTGCAGGGAGAGATAAAAAATCTCAAGTAGACAAACCATGCACATTTTGCAGCTGAAGATCACGTTCTGCAGCTCAGATACGATGTAACAAATAGCTCAAAACACAAACCGAACATTGAAAACCCTAGATATACCGAGAAGTGCACAAAGCATCTAGATTTTGCAAGCGAAGGGCAAAATTCGCACTTAAAACATCAAAAGCAAGTAGAGAAATTTAGAGTAAATCCAATTGAATGCAAGCAATCAGTACATCGTAATTCTCAGGCAGAAATAAACATTTGTCGGATAGAAAAATTACCAGATCGCGATCCGTCAGCGGCACAGAATCGGTGCAGAGAAAGCTGAGATTCGATCTTTAAACAGACAGAAGGAGAAATCAGTGGAGTTTTATCGCCGTTCGCTCTTGACTTATCAGGGATTTCTGGCGAAGCAAAGAGTAAAGTTAACGGGACGAGTTTGCTGCTATGACGATGGAATGAAAGAAGGAAGCTGGCCGGCTGGAAAAGTGAGGATTCTCAGGTTGATAGCTAGCTAGAAAACAGCTGAGGATTGAGGTGGTAAAGAAAATGACGAGATGATACTTATATATTAGTACAGACAGTGAGTGAGACTGTGTAAGAGGAACAAACTGGAATTATTTGTATGTTTACCCATCAAATTATATAATTGCAATTGGGCACCCTCAAGGCACTGAGTTTGTAAGTTAACCCGGCCGGAACTTATACAACTCCCGTCCTGTCAAGCTTCATGTATTTCTCCGTTTAGTCGTTCCACTAGAATACATGTATTCCTATATATGCAAACTATTTCACATATTTTGCGTAATTTTTCTCACAAGAAACTTTTTTTTTGTAGTACTTACAACGATTTTATATTTTCATCTAAACTCTAAACTCTGACAAATGGTTTGCGAGACGAAGAGTCAACATGAACAGTTTTACAACAATTTCGCTTTTGTTTTAGAGCCATGAGTTCGACCTTGAGTTGTGGCACACGTCTAAATGAAGGACCAATTGTCATATGTTCATTTTTATGTGTTTGTAGTTTCTCTCAAGTTTTATCTTTTATGGTGTTTAATTAAGTCCATAGATTTGAGGAGCTGGTGATTAGCAGTAAGTCAGAGGGTGCAGGTTAAGCGAAACGAGAAATGTTGATTTCATCTGAACGTTTGGATTGTAATGAAGTAGGAGTATAGGCCGATGTGAAGTTATGAGGTGTTTCTGCATTAGAGATACAATTAGGGCTATTATGCAAATTCAGAATCTGGCGGGAGATGGATTTTAATTTGGACCGTTCATTTCAAATTGGTTCAAGATCTATGGCTACTACTTGCGTATGCTAAACTTTGTTTTCTATATATAGCAACCGCTTTACGCTTGTCCGGTTCATTAAGACTTGGATTCTCTAGCTAGGTTGTTCTCTTTGACTGAGAGTAGAGAGTTAGGGTTTCTTTAAAACCTTTGAGATTGAATGTCAATTGACCGACATTGTTGCTCGCTTGTTTCGGATTTGGAGATGTTAATAAAAGTGTTTGATTCTCCGACCCGTAAACGCGTAGATTGATTTATCAGTTGAACCACGCAAATCTCTGGTATTCTTTGATTTATTGTTTTCCAAGTGAATTGTTATATATATATTGTTTTTGTTTACCCGTTTATTGCTAAAACCTAATAGCGGGAATCGTCCTCGAGTTTGGTGACGTTGGCGTGCGTCATGTTTGCACCTCATGGCATATTGCCAATGTGTTTTGCGGCTCAATGCCACATATGATAATCTGGACTATGATTAGGCCAAGGGGGAATACTGGACATGGAGAAATCTGAAGTTGCCATTTCTTGCAGTGAACATTTTAAAACACGAATAGAAGTTACCCTGGTATTATTAAACCTTCAACACTCCGAACAATCTGAGTCTTCGGGCAGTAATGGGCAAGGCTGTTGGATCTGCAGAACAGCAAGATACCACCATCTTACAATACTTTTAAAGGGTAATTAAGCTGGTTCATTAGGAAAAACACAAACAAATGGGTATTTGGTGATCTTAAATTGAAAGGTCCGAGAATCGCCCACTCCACACTCCGTCATTCTCCACATACGAATTTCTTAATTTATATGACTCATCGCTGCAATAGCATGATGAATCCCCCAAAACTATGAGCGTTGCGTTTCTGCAGTAGAAATATAAAGGGAGCTCCCCTGGTGGAGCAAGGTCTGCATTGGACACACTTTATATAATAATATTGGATACAACTATATGTGCAGCAGATAGATTGGAAACAGTCTAATATACCTATCATTGTTAATTTGGGAATGAAAACTTTGAGCAGCAATTCCATTAGATTAAGCAATTATATATAATCAATGTGCATAAAATAAACATCAACCAAATCAGATGAGAAGCAGCCAACTGTGCCATGCAAGTTATCTTTCACTCATTAAATAAATCAATTATGGATCAAGTTAACACATTCATAAATCAGCAATGCAATACATCATAAATAGTTGTCCAAAATCTAAAAGTTACTCTAGTTAAGTAGAACAACAGGACTTCTCAGTAAGCCCAAGTAAACATCCCAGTCACTAGTCTTCACTCTTCATAATCTTCGGTCTTCACAGTCTTGTTTGGACCACCATGATGCGCCCGTTCTCATTTGTGTTTGGGATCTGCAAAGGCAGCAGAACGCTTAGCAGATTCAAGTTCCTTACGAACCCTCTACTACATTTCTCTCAACCTTTGAGAGCTCCTCAGGTAGGAGAGATTGGTTTCTAGAGAGGGTGGAGATTTAAGCATTGGCACGCTGAAGGTCCTTGTTCAATTATTCGATCATATTGTCCCCATCAACAACCTTCTTCTCAGTTGCAATCTTTGCGCTGACGGCGTCATTTAGGGACTGTGTCATACATTGGACTTCTCCCATGCACTTCTGTGCATCTCCTGTCAGACCTCATTGCCTAGGTCACTCAATGTCACACCAAACTAAAACAGAAAATCAGCTCAAGATATCTCCAAGTCAAAGCCAAAATCGAACAAAATTTTTGGCAAATATAGTATGCTGCTGATGAAACTCCAAATCTTTAAAGAAAATACTCTACATATACAGTATAGTCATCTTCCACACCTAAATCACAAGAACACGATCATTTTAATCATTTCTAAGTTACTGGTGCTCAAGTTGCATATTTTCATTTACATCCTCAAACTTCCAGTTCCCCTTCTCCATCTATAACTAAATGTTCACATTTTACATGTAAAGTTCAACTACAGGTTTAAGTTTGACAGACTGGGCTTTGAATACTGGAGAAATCTAAATTTCCCCCCTTTAAAAAAGGATGGTTAACTAGACCATAATTGATTAATATTAAACTCCAGTCCCATTGGACAGAGCTAAATAAATCCAAATGCAAAGCAATTCACCATATTATATATAGTGTTGAACGCACAAAGATATGAAAACTTGTTAATTCCCATTCCTGGCACTACCCTGGTAATAACTATGTTCAAATAAAGGATCAAATTACAAATATAGCATGTTTCACCGACTTTAAATAGCTTATTTTGTACTACGCCGCACTGTCGTAAAATATAATCACATAATTAATAGAGCATAGAGCGCACACTTTAAATTCGTGGTCATTTAATTTGATAGTTTTAAATATACTTCGCACTCGAGGGGCAAAACATTTGTGACACATAATAATGGACGATTTGGTGCAAAATACGAAAGAACAATTGGATATGAGGAAAAGAGGTCACCGCATTTTGGAGTTTGATAAGTTTTGATCTTAATATTATTAAATTCGAGCATTTCTTATGCTTATATTAATTAAAAAATATAATTTTTGGCATTTAAAAAGAATAAAATGAAGGACTTCAAATCCATACCTCCTCGAGAACAATAAGCTTGCATAACTAACAACATTCGTGAGTTCCTTCCGCACTTGAAATGTAAAGACATTCCAATACAACAATTTCTGCAATAATAAGAAAGAAAACAGAACCCTATTAAGTATTAAATCTGTACTGTAACGAATTCAAAAGACTAACCAGCTAAGATATCTATAATATGCAGTACAACAGCTTGGAAAGATAATTAGGGGGAAAGAAGAAGGAAAAAATCAGTCCCAAAATCACAAAAGGTTTGTTTCGAATTCATTCTTAATTATGCATGATAACAATGTGAGAAGCTAGATATGTAGGTGATAGCTGACAGCTAAAGATAAATGAAACTTAAACATGCAAAAGAAAGATCATACACATGATCAGTGAATTGAATTGAAGGGTAAAATTTATTTTTGGTACTCTAGAGTGAGACAGTGTCAATATTGGTACTCTAGAGTGGTAATGTCCACTTTCGGTACTCCAGTTCAACACCCCAGCCAATTTTGGTACTCCGGTCAGTTTTCCGTTCAAATTAATGACGTGGCAATCGGAATACGGTTTATCCATATTTCAGCAAAAAAAAAATTTTATTTGAGGACACGTGTCGGCTTGAGAATAATTCTAGACTTATATATGAACGAACAAATTAAAGAAATCTAAAATAATAACAAAAAGATTTTAAAAAATTCAAAATTAATTTAAAATTTAACATTATAATTGTTATTTAAATACAAAACAATATTTTAAAAATGTCAAAACGGATTTCGAAAATCCAAAAAATATGAAAAATTGTAATAAATGTAAAAATAATATTTAAAAAAGATAAAATTTTCAATTGAAAATATAAATACAATTTTGAAAATTAATTCAATGGATCTAATTAATTTCTGAAAAATCTAAAAATAATTATAAAAGTTGAAGACATCTCAAATACGGTACACCAAAGAAGAAAATTAATAAAAAATAACCATTTATATTTAATCTCCATCTAAATTTGGTAGTTGGTACTATCTATTAATTAGTTTAATGAAACATAATACATAAAAAAAATTAAAAATTAAATAAAATTAATCCATCTTCCATGGAAGCTCAAAAAAAGGAGCTTCAATGGAAAAAGCTTCCATGGCAGGAAGCCATGGAAGCAGATGTGCTTCCATAGCTTCCTGCCATGGAAGTAGGAAGCTTCCTCGGGAAGCTTCCATCAGATCTGGAGCGGGAAGCTCCAAATCTGAAGCTTCCACAGGAAGCTCACGATGAGCTTCCTCTGGAAGCTCCGGGAGCTCCATGGAACATGGAGTTTCAATTGAATGGAGGTTTTTTTTTTGAAGTTAAATGAAAATAAATTTTTTTTGTTAAATAATTTTATAATTTATATATATACTAGTTACCCATCACACGCGGGTACCCGCGTGACACCCTTACTATGTATATACTTGTACACGATTTAATCTAAAAGTTACATATAAAATATTTATAGTTTAATACTTTATTGTATCAAATAATTGTAAAAATTTGTTAATACAATTTTTTCCATTTGAGAATTAAAAATTATAACCAATCCAACTAATAAAATCTTGAAAAGAAGGTGATAACTTTTATAATATATTGCTACATATAATAATGTGTTTAGTATATTATATTTTATTTCGTTTTGTATTTTAAAGAAAATTTTATAGAGAAAAATTGATGAGTAGACTTCCCACTATTTGCTTAATACTAACAAAACAGAGATTTTCAAATCTATTATTACTAAATTAACATTCGTTCCTAAAATTTAGTAGTGTAGTAAATCAAAATTTACTATAAATAGGATAGAGAATTAAATTATGTTGAAGACTTGAAGTAAACGGTTTGAAGGGAAAAAAAGTAGTGGGGGGAGGAAAAACGTAGAGTAGTGTGAGGAGTTGGAGTGATTTTAGGATGGGACTCCAAACTACTTCTTACATTTTGCTTAGTATAGACTAATACCCTTTTACACGCGGTACCCGCGTGATACGTCAATATTTAAATTTTTAACGAATTACAATTTATTAAAATTGAGTAAGATTGAATGATGACAATATATTTAGCACTTTTTATTGTCCTTTTTCGCTAACCATAACGCGGGTTTGTCCCCACTTTAGTCTTGTTTTGTGTCGTTTTTACATATTTTCAGATTACGTTGTGT
>JAYMSL010003862.1:0-11832 GCA_036897195.1 Plantago coronopus | reverse complement strand
ATTCCTCGTGATCATTAGCAGTACTACTATAATTAATTTCTTTTTGCTGATTAAAGAAAAGAGAAAATTTTTGAGGGGAAAAAAAAAAATTTCTCTAAAAACGTGTAATAGTTTTAGGGGGAAATTATGATGGTTTAATTTGAAGTGGCATGCAATCTTTAATAATTTGCTTACTTGAATCCCAAACAAGATAGTGGGACGTACTTAAAGAATTAAGGGAAATTCACACCTCACATACAGCAGACTGCCAGTTCTGTTGAAACTTGAAAGACAGCTCAAAGCCATACCAAATTAAAAGGTTAAAGATACATTTTAGTGCTTCTTAATTTATGCCGCCTTTAATTTCTTTGCTGACATGTTTTATAAAACTTTACCCACTAAAAAAAACTTGATGTTTATATAATAGTGCTGCCTGAAACGAATGTCTTACCTCCTACTCTCATCGAAATTTCTTCCCTTAAAATCTTTGATATAATGGATGGAAAAAAAGTGTGTTACATAAACTGACAAATATCCATAAATTTACATCCCAAAACACTGGGGAAATTACTGTTACAACAGATACATGCAGGCAGTAATGCACATTCTTGCAAGTAATAACATCCTTGTACTTGATGCACATCACAACATGTTACAATCACGTTATTAGCAGACGGGGTTGCTTCAAATTTTCTCAAACCTGGAAAGAATCGCACTTTAGACACAGTAGCCACATTCCATACAATACAAGTCAATCATCAGGACTGACAGATGTTGGGTATTTGTCCACGGTTAGCGAAATCGATTTTATTCAATCTTGCACAACAGAGAACCTTCTCTGGCAAATCTTCCGGCTTCTGTGCCTGTTCAGAGGAAAAGGACTCAAGTTCAGTTGGGGATTTTTATGGTGCTGAAATTTGTAGAAAGCAGGTAAAAGTGAGTTAATCGAAGAATCGTTGTGTGTGTGAACTGTGTGATTAATGTTTCAAGAAGAGAAGAGAATTCGGAACTTTTTGGAAGATATATGCTGCGCTTTGTGACATGGTATAGACCCTGAAAAGTGAAAACAAATATTTGAAGATAAACTATTTGGACCTGAATAGTTAGTCCCAGATCCAGTATTCCATTCTTTAGCCGCTCTCGGAAGGCCTCGAATCCTTTTCTGGCTATGTAGCTGAACCGATGAATGTCAATATCAATCTCAAAGTAATTCACTCCCTGTACGAAAGAGAACACTGATAAGAATATATCATGTTTGTGTGAGAAACGGGGAATAAAGTTATATATGCCGTACAGTATGTAAACACACGGGTAAATTCTGTATGCAGTGGCAGATGACGAGTGTTTTTACCTTAAATTTATGTCTATTGTGAATAACCAAAATTAGATTGAACTATTGGAGTGAATGAAAGTACATTAATAGCATATTCAGTACAAATAGCGGAGTCGAAAAAACTAGAAACATATTTGAATGTGGAGATAGTAGAAGTCAGCCAATAATTACATAGCTCGACCTATATTACTGAGTTAAGTCCAGATAATGTTTTACAGAGAGCAGAGTCCATAATCGGTTCTCCTAGCACTCCTTACTCCCTGCCAAGTTTTAAAAGCAGTTGCTAAGCAATAAACTGATGCAACAACACAAATGCATGTCTCTCTCCCTAAAACACGCAGACACAAGAACACACAGGAAGAAAAGAGCATTGGAAAACGAGTAAAAAGGAGAGGCAATGAGACTCTCGTGATGAAAACTGAGACTTACATTGCAATTTTCAGAGGACTAGTGACAATGGGGAAAAAACTCACCTGATAAAACTCATGCTGGGGGCGTGAAAGAACTGGTTTCTCATTGTACGCATTGAGAAGCTTTTTCTCCGTTGAACTTGAAACGAGTTCTTCTGGATTAACCACTCCGACCATAACCTTTAATCTTTCCCTGAAAGAAACAATTGAATCTTTTGCAAATCCTCTGACTTTTTCCATATCATCCTCCACTAATCTCTGCATCATAAAAGAGTGAATGCAATTAAAAATAAGTATGAAAAACCTAGAATGCATAGAACAGCATCTCTTTTGTTTTCCTACATTCCTCCAACTTTAGACAGACATCAATATTTTAAACTCATAAATAAACTGCATGGTTGCAGAAAATAGACTGGACTTAAATGTACATATTAGGTTTCACGGGAGGATAGCGTATACATTATCCACATAACCAAATTCCAGGAATCAGTTGGTTTTTCGCCTAAAGTTACCTTGATACTCTCTTGAAATTGCGGGGAGACCTCTTTCTCAAAATTTTCCGAGAGTCTGAAGTATAATACAAGACTCAAGCCCTCGCCATCAGCTTCACCAGCAAACATGGCTGGGGCATATGTGGGAAGCTGTAAGAAAGAAACAGAAGTGTTAAATCCACGACTTTAAAACTTAGTTTGATGTTAGAAATAATATCCCAATAAATCACCTGAATGTTGACAATTAGAAGTGGGGGAGCTTTCCCATCTGCTTTTACAGAAGGTAGTTCGAGGTGTTGAGCAATATGGCTAATCTTTCTTTGGGTGGCAAATAAATCAACGCCGATAGGAATATATGGAGAGACATCTGGTGCAGGAGATTTCTTCTTATCTCTGCAACAACAGCTGTTAGCCAACAACAAAACCTCATAGAAAATGAGCTGTATTCCTTATGGTCACAAGTGAGTTTAACAGCATACTTGAAGTAGTTGTCTCCACGAAGCTTAAAAGTTGAGGGTAGAATTTGAGACCATGACCCAGGCGTTGGCTTTTCTTCGCTACAACAAGGAATCAGCAGTCCTGCTCTGGGGCGATAAAGATAATTCATCGAACTACCTGGAATAATCAATGGGTGAAAAATAGCATGTTATTGCATTGTATCTAAAGGATATTGCACAAATTAAAATTAATATCTGTGAAGTTCGGTATTTTTCTTATATGCCCACGATACTTGAAAAATTACTTTTGCATGTAATCTTTTAAGTTTCAGAAAATACCAACAAACATACTCACGAGACTCATTTGCTTCATCTGCTTCTACAGATTTACGCTTGAATGAAAGCCTGAGATTGAGAATAGCTGACTTCCTTCTTAGGGATTGAGAACCAGAATTTGGAGTGATCATCTTGTCATTGAAACTGATAGAAGGAACCAACCGGGGAAAGACAGACTTCAATAGACTCTGTGAGTTTTTCTCCTCGCGACTACTTTTCACGCCACTAAAACTTACAAAGGCCCGATCCAAGTACTTTTTCCGCCGAACGCCAGACTCTTCAGTCTTCAATGCTCCTGAGAACTCTCTTCCTTGACTACTTATTGATGTAGATTCATTTGGCTCTTTAACTCCATCTTTATCCGGCAAAGACTTTTCACGATGTTCTTTGAAACTATACCTACCATCCTTGAAACTACGCCTGCTATCCATAAAACGAGATGAAGCTTCACACTGGGGCACTTGTCCATTTGAAATGTTGAAGGAATCTGCAAATAGAAAACCATTAAAAGAAGAAAAGCACACGAAAAATGGGGATATCCGGAGATTTTTCATGCACATGAAAATGTTTTTTAAGAAAGCAATCTAATAATTAACAATCAGAATAGCAGGGGCATGGTGTTTATATTATCAACAAAATCAGCTGAAGTCTATCAAAGCATGTATGTGTGTGACAAGAACCTAAAGAATGTAACCAGACCAAGAAAAGGAAAGAAAGGAAGTTTTGAGGTTTCGGTTATCAATCCTGTTTGGCAGCCAAGTAAAAAAAGCAAAATAGTTTTTTTTAGAATATGTTGCTCAGTGATATGCAACATAAATATTTTCAATACTCAGAAGTTGTCGAGGTGTGGTACTGCAAATCTGGAAGGATAACTCTCATGACAATTAAACTTGACAAACAAATGAATTGTTCAGTTGAATCTTTATCGCGTCCTGAAGTTCGATGATGTTTTATCTTACAAGGGTTTAGCACATTTGACGGCAGATGAATTTGAATGTTTCCGGTAAGTCCAAGTGAGTAGGCATAACCCGAATGTAATAATAAACAGATCAATCGAGATAGAGACTCCGGTACATTACCTCCCTGTACGCTACTAAATTCATCATCCGATTCAGAGTCAAGAATGCTGAATGTGTCAAACCATGATTCTTCCTGGCAAACTCCTGTAAAGACACAAGTGATGCCCTTAATTGCCATGAAATCAAGCTACATATCCTTAATAAACAACAAAAAAAATCATTGGCAGTTGTTCAAGACTCATTAACTCATTTTATAATCTAATATAAGAGAAACATCCTTCATCATTGCCAGAAACTTATTCAATCCCAATAGTATTCGAAGAACAAAGCACCAACATGAAAACACTAGGAATACTATTTAGCTCTTGCTGAAGAGAAAGAGCCGATTGACTTATTACAAATCTGAATCCCTTACAAGGTTGGACACATGTTGCTGAGGTACACAAATGTTACCATTAAATCAAATTGTGTGGAATATATGAAAGATAGTGAAGTACCATCAATTTGACTGTGGTGCCACTGCAACTGAGTGAGGTGGAAAGTGGAGTTAGAGAGTTCGGATCTTCTGCAGGTGGTAGTAGTTTGAACAAACTCACTAACAGAAAAATCCGACACTCGAGCTCCAGCATCATTATTCCTTTTTCTTCTGTTCCTTATTCTCTTTCCATGTAAAACTGAACTAAGGTGGTGCTTCTTGGAATGGTGATTGTGCGTCTTCCTCTCTTTGGAGCCGTTTGATGATTTAATTGCTAAAGCTGGAGATGATACACAAGCGCCCATTAGTAGTGCTCAGGCTCCAAATCTCTGCAGCAATATTAAAAAGAAAGCTGATTTCATTGGCATGTACAACTTATAGGTGAATTTTCAGAATATTCATTCATAGAGCAACACTAGGAATAATGTTAATCATATCAAAGGGAATTACGCCTAGTTTCCTCAAACGTTTTAGCTTGGAAAGTTATATGCAATTAAAGAGATGAAATAAGATAATCTGGTAAGTGGGAAGAACATGACCTTCAGAGTGTTTGCTTTGAAAATTCAACGTGATTGAGAAATGATGCAATCTGTAGGAACAAAAAGAGGATTTTCCATATTGAGGTCCCCTAAAGATGAGCAATACATGCCAAACCAGAAAAAAGAGAGGTTCAAGAACCACAATGTGGCTGACTCTGTCAGGCTCAGTCCAATACAAAGACAACAAACCAATGGCCACCTTGACACATTGCTTACGCCTTACGGAAAGTTATACTGCAGCATAGTCCATATATGAACAGACAAACTCAAGTTTCATGTCATGCATTATTAGAAACGTTTTTATTTTTACATCCCACTTGAACATTATTAACTTGTAGCCTTGTACAATTCCGTAACTCTATAAAACCGTCGAAACTTGTTTCTACCATATAAACTAGGCACCTTGCATCCCAAACATCTGGATTTCAAAGCAATCTTGAAAAGTTTCAATTTTTCCGAAGCCCGAATTAAATTGAACATTGAAACCAAACAAAGACAAAACAGGAAAAATATGCTCAAGAACCCATGTGTCGAAGCCAATACAAACAAAGAAAACAAAACCGACAGTCACCATCAAGCGCATTATACCCTACAAACTTAAATGCAGCATAGTACATAAATGTGAAGACAAATCCAAGTTTCATATGTAAGACGACGACAGCATACATTAACATCAGAGAAGGTCCTACTTTAACATTCTACTGAAAGTCTGAATTCTGAAACCAAACCAACCTCCTCTAACTTCAAAACTCTGTAGAGAACTTCAAACTTGCCACCACCTCACAAACTAGCCCTCTTGCTACCCAAACATCAACATTTCAACATTATCTTAACACGTTTCAATCTTTCAGTAACCCGAATCAAATCGTACCACAAAATCGGAACTTTAACCCTTGTACAGTTGTACCTCATTCAGTAACCAAATATCATCACATAACATCACCTAAATCCAACTCCTAATAACCAAACCAATATAAACATCCACATCAAAAACTATAACCCCTGTACCCCCATACAGTAACCAATTACTACCTCAAAATCGAAACTTTAACCCATGTACCTCATTAATTAACCAATTATTACAATACCACAACTAAACCCAACACAAAATGCTCAATTGGCATCCACATCAAAAACCACACCCCACATCCCAAATCTTGAAAATGCAGCTAAATCATCAAAACCCGGAAGTAATACACCAAACACAGACCTAACAAAAGGTGGGATTTGCACGATTAACATTAAAGAAACTGATCAGATTTGCAAATTTACCTGTTTGTGAATCCACAACAGCAGAAATCGAGATTGTTAGATTGAGACAAATCCAGGAGGTGGTTTGGATAATTGGGGAAAGAGATAAGGGGTACAGAGAGGAAAAGGAAAGAGGAGGAGAAAGAAGAAGGAGAAGGGACAGAGAAAGTGTTGATTGGAAAATTGGATTCTGCCATTTTTCTGCCTGCAGTTGTTTGTAGTTGTTCGTCTTCATGATGGGCATGTGGAGATCAATTAATCTTACTCGTAATTGTGATTAGTCAGACGTCATACCACTTAATCATATCCCATGTGGCAGTTGCCTTTTTCTTTCTTTATTCTAGAAAATTTAATTATAATGCCTAACTCAAATAATTATTCAATTACTATAGCTTATATCATAATCGAAAAAGTATATAAAAAAAAAACATAATCGAAAAGGCAAATTAGTGGTAATGAAACCAAAAACAAATCAGAATTGTTGTATTGATGTATGTCACGCGAATAACTCAGATCTTGTCATTGCTTAAAAAAAGCACTTCTCTGCTTCTGGAAAAAGAAAAGCAGAATTGTAGTGTTTTATTTCACAATTTCTTCTTTTGCTTCTCTAAAAAAAAAAAACAGGTAATCGCTGCTTTTTAGAAGCAGCCCAAGACTTGCTTTTTCCTGCTTAAAGCACTTCAGGCTGCTTTTTTTTTTCCTAATTAGCAAACACCTACCGCTTTTTATCAAAAGCACTTTTATACCACTTTAAGCAAGAGCAGGTTAAAAGCAATTTTGAAAATCAATGGCAAACACTCACTCAATCTAATGATTTGTAAAATCATTCAAAACAGTTCATTTAAAATGAATTTTGTATTCAAATGTTGACAAAAAGTAATAAAAAAAATTGAAAAAAATGCAATGGTGCAATTCCTAAATTTGATGGGTTCACATAAAAATTTTAAGAGATTACTTCTACATGTCAAGATTTAAACATTCCCTAAAAAAAAGTCCACAATAACTTTCTGTTAACCGGTTTATCTTTTTTTTTTAATTTTATATATAAAATAGAAAATCTGATTTTTATTTCATTACTCAATGCGCGCGAAAAGAATTATAAGGAGAGAGTTAGGAGAAGTTTAAGGTGATAGGAGTATATTATAAGGAAACTAATATTAATGCTCTAAGAATGGAATTTATGACGGAGTCATCCTGACGCTCTAAGACCACCCGGCACCCGCAGTGTGGGTTGTCGTGGCTCTTGCACGACCATGACCGAGAACGAACGCATAGTGTCATAGTGGGAATTGTGGTGTGTATGGACACGAGACTGCCATCATATTTCGGTCGCAGACCTAAACACTATCGTTCGGGGATGGCTCCTTTTGGGCCTAGTCCCAAATGGTAATCTCACCACCCGGATTTTTCGTCAAAAGGTTAGTCATCATATTTGGTAGGCGAGTGGTAAGATCAGACACCAATATGACCGTATTTTATAATTAAGTCATTAACTGATCATCAAAATAATTGATTATTTACTCTGACATGAAAGAATGTTTACTCCGAAATGAATAAGAAATTGAGATTAATAGGATCTTTTCGAAATGAGTGATTTATTTACTCTGAAATTTAGGAAAGAGTAGATTAATTTTGAGTTCAAATTTGTGAAACCAATTTACTACGGTCCATTTGTCAACTAATTTACTCAATTCGGCCATAAGTGTTCATTATCACTTATCAGGCCCATCTTAGCTGCAAGTCTGCAACCAAGCAGTACAGAGTTCATCTTCATCATTTGATCATTTCCAATTTCAGCTGTTCAAATTTAACAAGCTCAACTTACACACAGTTTCTAATTGGTAAGCTGTTCTACTTGATTCTTCCATTTTTATCTGAATTATTCGTCAATTCCGAGCTCTGAATTCTAATTGTCTTGAATTTTAATTCATGTACAAGTATTCCAATTTTGTATATGAAAAGAGATGAATTAGGAATACTAGAAATGGACGAAATTAAACCATAAATTTCACTATACTAGTTTGATTGTGATAAATTTGAGAGTTTCAGCTACCCGAAAGAATTCAAGTTCTTGGGAATTGGAAGGTGTTTCTCACTTACCTGTTTCAAATCTGTGTCCTTTATATACATCTTTTTATTGTATATAGGAAAAAAGGGGCCTTTTCACTGCCTCCACAAAGAAAATGATAAGCTTGTGAGTTTTGATGCTAATATGTGCTTGGTGTTTGTATTATAGTGGATCTTAATGCTAGTGTACTACTTATTGGTGCTGAGTTTTGATCGATACGATCCAGTTTCTCCGTTGTATTGAAACATTCAGGTTCTTGAGTGTGATTGTGTGAAATACATGTCATCTGGAAGTTGAATTTGTCATGTAGCAGTAGTAAGATTTTGCAATAAATGGAGTTAGAAGGATGGCTGAGTGGTAAGGTGGATTAGCTCAGGGGAGATCGGGGTTGAACTACAACGGAGGCATAAGGTGGTTTAGTCATAATTGGATTTATAAGGTTGGTCTAGGTTTATTTTGAGTTATAAGGTGGTAATCATTTAGTGTAGGAGTACGAGTAGGGAAGTCAAATTTGCAGTTTAAAAAAGGAAAATAAAGATTTCGCAAGAAGTTGCCAAAAGCTAGAGATTTTAGATACGATAGTCGAGAGGCATGTTATTTCTTTAGAATCTTTCGATGTGTGTACTACAATAGCTCTTAGTTTTACTGAGTGATCAATTGATCATTACTCATGCTGCTGCAAAATGGAGTGGAACCTGAGTGTTTCAAACTTTCCATTGATTTTGTCTTCGAATAGAAAGGCTGGACTGTCTATCTATACTTAAAGCTAAGAAACAGATCATGTAAGATAGTTGTGTGTTTCACGTGTATGAAGAATGAAGATTGAGGTATGTGGCTTTTTTCTGTGTGGCAGAAATTTAACGTTTCTTACGATTGGGGAGGCAAGTCGAGTCTTTATAGAAGTAATTTCAACTTTTAAGTTTTAGTGAGGAGAACAACAAGGTTCCCTTTGTTCACTTTTATTGGGAATGAGAGTAAGAAGTTCAGCTGTTTGTTTAGCTGCAATGGGCTGCATAGTAGGCCGTAGCAATTTTTTTTGTTTCTTCGTTTGATATGTTTTCATGTTATAGGAATGAAATCTGATAGTCTTCCAAGTGCTTGTCTTTTGCATAGAAGGTGTGTATTCCTAGTCAAGGGCGAGACATTTGAAGACATTGGAATACTCTGAACTGGTAGCTAGTCGACTACAATGACATCTCGAAGGAATATCCCGTACAGTCGCCTAGCTAATGATGATGGGGAATATTACGATGAAAGCCAACATCAACATGATCCGAGATACGATTATGCACCTAAAACCTATGATAAAATTCCGTGGAAATCAATTCTGCTTGCAATTTTTCTACTGCTCCTTGGGTGTATGCTTCTATTTCTGTCATTCTTCATCTTCACCGGTCACATGGCAGGAGAATCGTCCCAGGCCTATGGCCTCTTAGGTCTGGGGTTCCTTACCTTCATACCAGGTATCTTAATACCCCTCGGTTCTTGATAGTTCCCTACTCAATTGCACGTATTCATTTTCGTTTGTTTCCTATGTGAGTTTCAGTTGGTTAAGAGTAAGAACTATTCTAGAAAGCTTCCGGCATACATGCGAAATACAAGACTGCTAAGTCAAAGTGCTAATTAATAAATACTAGTATACCTTGGTTTTGCTGGGTTTATATTGAAAACAGAACCATGTATGTTGCCTGAGATGAATATGCATTATCATGAACGTATCGGGCTACATTGCAAGAGTATGTTGTTTTTGTGCGGTTATTTTGAAAATAATGAAAGTACGATGCATATGAGATGAAATCATCGAAAGCTTTAACGACACTCTTGCACGAACACATCAATGAAAAGAACTCTTTTCAGATATGCTGATTTGTATAACATTCTATAATCCAAAGCAATGTTAGTAAAATAGTAACAATGGATGTGCATATTGACACTGATGACATGCGACGCGAGTTGCTTCCCTTTTTTTCATTTCAATTCTATGTAATTGCTCAAGCGACAGCCCTGATCTGTTTACCTGTTTTAGGTTTCTATGAGACTCGAATCGCTTACTATTCCTGGAGAGGGGCACAGGGGTATCGCTTTGCTTCGATTCCAGATTATTAAGGTTCAGTTATTCTGTTAGTTGTGTTATACTTCAGACTTCTTCCTTTTACACTACTCGTGTTACCTGAAAATGTTTGTGTATACACCAACATCAACAATCAGAAAGTATATAGGCTGCAGTTTTGTTATAAGCTTTTTCTTACGGTTCAAGACTTTAGTCATACAAAAGGATATATGCTGTTTATTTTTATGATTACGTAAAATGCAGAGTACAAAGCTATATCAACGCTTCCTCTATCGACTCTATCGTAGAGGAAGGAGGAAGCTATAGGCATTTGCATCTACACGCATCTCAGGGATAGCTCGATCCTGCCGGTTTAAAATTGAATTTTGTTTTTTCAAGCTCATAGGAGAGCTCAATCCTATCCCAGGCGATTTAAGATTAAATTCTATTTTTCCTCATCTCCGAAACAAGAAACTTCTACAGACTACAGGTCTCTATTGGTACAAGTATCCATAATCTTTCATGTGTACCTATTGAACTGAAGAACTAGAGACATCACAAAGAACTACTAGTGCGTATTATTGCAGCGATTACATAGTCCGGTGTCAGAAGAGTACGTATTATTACATGGTCCGGGAGCCAGAAGAGGAACCATAACCGACTACTGACTGAACATATCATTCTACCCTATTTTCATTGACATTGTATCCCAGCAACATCAAAGACTAGCTTCAGACATATTTGTAGCCGTGATGCAAAGGGAATCCAGAAGCAAAACGGCTTCATCCATAATCCCCAAGTTTCAAGCTGTGTTCAATAACATCACCCCTGATTACCACAACGAAGGTACTCATTTCACAAGAATAATGAAGGTTGAAATGACCACAATTGATGAATTTGCTTAAAATTTTCGAAACACCAAATATCCGCATCCTGAAAGCATTGTAGGCTAGCAGTTCAGAGTATTGGTAAATTTTAACTGCTACAAAGGATATGAGGGGCTATTACGATCATTTGCCACTTTTCTTAGCACGCTTTCCTTGTCCTTTCTTCGGTGGTCCCTTACCACGACGCTTGAGCATTTCAAGCTTGTTAAGACGCCTGCCACAATGGTAAATAAATTTGAGGACACAATAGATAGAATTTTAGTAAATGTCATCTGCCACATCCGTACAAGTAAATATGATGCAGAACATTTGTTAGCATTCAATATATTCAATACATGTGTGCATGCCGGGTTGGGATTGAAACGAAGAATAGGAGTAACTGATACTAGTATATAATTCTTTTATCATCCTCTTGATCCCATCACCAACTAAAGGTGTTTGATCCAAATAGTAAAACCAATGCACAATTGGCGTGTAGCATTCTATCATGTTTGTATACAAAGGACTAGAGTTTCATGAATGAAGGACGTATACAAAACGTATCTCTATCATCCTCT